>JAJOOO010002419.1:0-50562 GCA_029582685.1 Solanum piurae
ATAAGTTCATTCTCATTCCAGCCAAATCTTAGGCAATTGCATAATCTTTTGAGAAAACTTGCTCCGACGTTCATATCAATTCTATGATAGCTTTGGATTTTCAATAATTCTTTCTCGTGATTAATTAATGTTCATATTGCTCCATCGAGGTTCATATTGTTGTTTCTGTTGGTTGAATGAACCCTGACCTACTTTGTGTTAGCTATCTACACTAACACACCTCTGAAAAATTACATACACAACCTATAGGCAACAGAAACATGCTCATTGACCTTTTCCTCAACACCTTACGATTGAGATAATTGATTAAGATAAATAACCGATGTACTGTTTATTGAAGTCATATCAAATTTAACTCTTATGTGTATGTCGTACCTCGAATCTAGCAATACCTTTAGACGACATACCATCCTAGCTAAATTACCCCTATATTTATACAATTTGCTATTGGAAGTTACTCGCATAGAAAATATGAAGTTCTTAGCTTTAATCTATCACTTACTTTAAGTTATTTTTCAGTTTATTGCACTGAGGTTACTTACATTTTGAAAAAATGTAGTTCTTAAGCTTTTACCAATTATTTACTTGGCGTTCACTTTGTAACTACAGATTCATTGAGAAATTGTATTTTCACCAATTGTCTAGAAACATCCTTTCTTCTCAAAAAACAGAAGTAGGAACATCCAGTATTCTCCAAATCCAAAACAGAAGAGCCTTCAATTCTCCTTCTTGAGCTTTCAAGAATACTTAAGAACAACCTCTTTCAGCACCATATAGTTGTCGGTGGCAACACAATTGTGAGATTTAATTGATACGTGGCTACGCAAAATAGACATTGCTCCGGCTCCGCCATTTGGACTCACAAGAACGATTCAGTATTGCAGCCCTTCCAATATCGATTCATTGCACAAGGTAAGTAGTCTAATCAGGTCTATTAAACCTATGTCTAGAAATATCGGCTCTCTCATCTCTTTTCCCTCTTTTAGTTTTCCTTATTCACACACTCTCTATTTCGCCGCTCTAAATTAGTTTTGTTTCAGCTGTGTGAAAAGTAATCAAATTTATTTAGTAGCCTCTTGGAAAGATTAGGCATTGTTTAGCCTAATTAAAGTAACTAATTTTACAGTTCTATTACAAGGACGATATTAGTTGTCATGATTATTGGTAAGTACTATTTCGACACACATTTTTCTCAAATCTGAGGCACAAAGGAATACATGTCTTTCAATTAAATACAACTTTTGAGTAACCCTTTATTTCTAACAAAAGCTTGCAGTGAAAATAACTGCAAATTGCCTTCATCCTGGAATAAACATATTCAAACTTAATCATCATATAACAACTGTTGAGGATTATTGTAAAATTCTCTTTTACTCCTTTTTCTATAAGGTAACTCATTCCTAATTAGTGCCCGTTTAGATTGACTTATTTTAATTACTTTAAAGTTTAAGCCAAAATAGCTTTTAACCAGTTATGTAGTGTTTGAGTAAAATTCAAAAATGCTTATAAGAACTTTTTGTAAGCAAAATAACAAAAATAAATCAAAAGTATATTCAAACGGGCTCTAAATACCGCGCTTTACATGGTGATTGAATGAAGCCACACATCCACACATTGATACATAAATATGACCTAAATGAGTACAATTTTATTTTAGTTCTCAAAATGATGGATTATATCCTTTTCAACTAGTTGACCAACAAATTAAGCTAAATTGACAACATTTTTTGTTCAATTTTGAAAACATATGTGATTTTCAAAACAAAATTATTAATTGACAAAAGATGCACGTGCAAAATACATGAGATGCACATGCAACACACGATATTAGTTTTGAGGAATATACTTGCACTCTTTACTAAAGTTTGACTTTATAAGCTATTAATTAATTTCATTCAACATATATGTGATGGTATTTTTTAATAAAAATTACTACATAATTAACAAGAGATACACGTATAATGCACAGAAAGTGCACAAGATGCACATGTGACACATAATTGATGGTAGTAGGTAAGATAAATACTCGACGAGATTGAGGTCAAAAGAACTGTTCAGTGGAGAATTGATGACTTAAAATTTATAAGAAAATAACCAGTTATACGACTCTCAAATTTATAAAATACCCTAAATGGCTTGAGAAAATTTATAAGAAAGACTAGTACTCACCCAAAAATAATTAGTGTTGAAGAGCTAGTGATCAACGAAGTCCTTAAAATTGTGTCCAAATGCAATACATCAGACACAAAATAATCAGTTGTACGACTCTCATCCACGTAATTTAAGGTATAACCACATTGCTTTGTCCTTGTGCACTCGTTGAATTGTCAATGTCATAAAAGTTTAGCTTAACCTGCAAGAACATAATAATGATGTTAGAAAATTCTAAAAAATAACTTTTCTATATTATAATTTATACAAGAAACTAAAAAAATAACAAGAGAATGATTTTCATTTTACCGCAAGTCCACTTGTTCGAGGACAATTGTTGCAAGAATTACTCCACGAGACCTCACTCCCAGTATCTATCAACAGATTGTATTCTCTTGGTGGCAATCCCACTTTTACTTTTGTATAATATATGCTAAAATTATAAAAAACATAAAAAAAAAAAGAAGCCAGTGAAATACAATAGTCAACATTGTTGTAAAGCATTAAAAAAAGAAAATAATAATAATATCAATCATTGTATAACAATCATTTCCTAGTTTAGTTTACGTATTTTGCATGTCAATTATATATAACTAGTGATATATACCACGCTTTGCATGGGATTGAATGAAGCCACATATATTCACACATCGATACATAAATATGACTTAAGTGGGTACAATTTTTATTTTAGTTGTTCTCAAAATGATGGATTAAATCATTTTCAACCAGTGGACCCAAAAACTTCAATTGTTATTGGAATTATAATGGAAAACGTATAATTTAAATATTGCACGTAGATCATTAGAGAAACACAAATTAAGATAAATTGAAAATATTTTTGTTTCAATTTTGAAAACATAAGTGATTTTAAAATAAAATTATTAATTCACAAAAGATGCACGTATAATGCACATGAGATGCACATGCAACACAAGATACTAGTTTTGTTGAATATGCTTGCACTCTTTACTAAAGTTTGACTTTATAAGCTATCAATAATTTCATTCAACATATATGCGATATTTTAAAAAGAAAATACTACACAATTAACAAGAGATGCACATATAATGCACATAAAGCGCACAAGATACATGTGTGACACATAATTGATGGTAATAGATAAGATAAATACTCGATGATATTGAGGTCGAAAAAACTGTTCAGTGAAAAATTGATGACTTGAGAAAATTTATAAGAAAGTAGCATGTTGTACGACTCTCAAATTTATATAATACCCTAAATGACTTGAGAAAATATATAAGAAAGACTATTCACCCAAAAATAATTGGTGCTAAAGAGTTAGTGGTCATCGAAGTCCTTAAGATTGTGTCCAAATGCAATACATCAGACACAAAATAGTCAGTTGCGCGACTCTCATCCATGTATTCAAGGTATAACCACATTGCTTTGTCTAGGCTGAATAAGAAATGACAATTGCAGTTGTTGAGTTGCCAATGTCATAGAAGTTCAGCTTAACCTGCATGAATATAATAATGGCGTTAGAAAACTCTTTAAAAAATAACTTTTTTATATTATAATTTATACAAGAAACTAAAAAAACAATAAGAGAATGATTATTATTTTCTTACCCCAAGCCAGTTGTTCGAGGACAATTGTTGCAAGAATTGAAAGATATCCGCGAGACATCACTTTCAGTATCTATCAACAAATTGTATTTCTTGGCGGCGATCCCACTTTTACTTTCGTATAATACATGCTAAAATTACAAAAAACATAAAAAAACTTAGTGAAATAAAATAGTCAATAACATTGGTTGGTTGTAAGGCATTAAAATATGAAAAAAAATAAAAAAAATAACAATCATTGTATATTAAAAATGAAAAACTATCAATATAAAGTTAAATTATCAAAATATTTCTTAAATATTGAACATTTTTTACACCTCATCTAAATACCACTTCTCTAATATTACTACTTATTAGTAAATTCACTTCAAATAAATAATAAATGAATTAATTAAATGGCCCGTGATATATACATGACCAATATAATTTCAGATAATTTTTTTGGAGAAATTATATTAATTCACAACTTAAGATATCATTATCTCTAATATTCGTTACCATTTTAAAAAAAAAACTACAAAAATCCCCTCTTGAATACATCCCACTTCCCTCTCAGATACATCCATCCCCTCTAAATACATCCTTATTTCCTCTCGGATACATCCCTCCCATGAAGCAATGTATCGGACAACCAAGAAATGTATTCAAGAGCAATGAAAAATTCAAAATTTTTGTAATTGAAAAAACTTTCGAGATAGACATTTTCGAACTTATATCAAAACATACAATAATATGTTTGCATTCACTTCACTTGGTGTGAAGTATGATAAAGAACTAACGCAAAGAAATTGTGGTGAGTGCAAGGACAAATAATGTATCATTTTATAGATGATTTAGTTACTTCAAATGAAAAATCGAAGAACTTACAATTATTCTTTTATGATCATCAAAATGATCTGCACAATAGAACTAATATTGCAAAAACTAATGGACATATTAAAAGGCAATTCATACACTATTTTTCTGAAATCTCTATTAAATGTTCCTCTGAGGTTGCAGTAATATGGCCCGAAGAAAATCATACATAATCTATTTATGTACCACATATTCAAATTTATACACCTAGTAGTAGAGTTCAATTAGTAAATTACTATTGCAGTTGTTATGATCCTTTGTGATATCCATTATTATTTCCACATGGTAAAAATGAATGGCATTGTGGAATTAAAAAATTACTCGAACAAACACTATCATAAGAAATAGAGCTTATTGTGAACATGCAGAGCTACCCTATATATCAAATATGGGTTCAATTGATGGCTTTCTTGACATGGAAGTTGAATCCCAACAAAAAGGAAAATGAAAAAGAGATAGAGTCTCTTGTAGAAAATATTATTGTTACAAATTTCAAATAAGAGATGATGAAACAAATGAGGTATTACAATGTGGAAGAGTATTCCAATAATTTATAGTAGATGTATAACTCAAGCTTGAAACACAAAGATTAGACTTCTTCTCATTTAATCAAGATTTATTTAAAATTAAATTCTTACAAGGAATTGTTGATGAGTTGAAAAATTATCATTCCTCCCAGTTACATTTATAGGAGGACCAAGAAACATGCGTCGGCGATATATAGATGTTATCACATTAGTTCAATATTTTGGAAAACCTGACTTGTTTATAACAATGACGTGCAATCCATCTTGATCAGAATTAAAAGATCATCTATTGCTCACTAACGAAGTACACAATAGACTTAATTTAGTTCGTAGGGTATTCAGGGCCAAAAAAGAAGAGTTGAATAATGATATATTAAAAAGACAAATCTTTGGAAAAGTTGCAAGTTTTATGTATACTATAGAATTTAAAAAACGTGGTCTTCCTCGTGCCAATTTTCTTATCATACTTACATGATACTTTTGTTGGTGTTGTTTCACATATATATAAACAAAAGCTGTATGTGGAATTTAAGGGAAAAAGGGTTTAAAACACATTTCAACTATGGACAAAATTGTTGTTTCACATATCAAATTTGTGGGGATCCTATGACACCTCTCGACTATTTTTAAAAAGAACTATTATACATTTAACTGCTTAAGTGGCAAAGAAAGTGTAATGCACTCTCTTTGAGAGAGTAAGAGCATAAAAAGATGCTGAAATTTTATTTTATAATAATTTTTTATTAAAATATGTACTCTTTTACTTAATTTATTTTTCCTATTTTTCATCTTCTCAAGAGTATCATCGTTGTCATCGGAATCGGCATTTGTGCCGCGGCTAATACATTCATTATCACTACAAAATTCATAGCTCAAGAAAAATGGAGAAGTTGTATGTCTGCTTATTACAATGATCTAGGAGATAAATATATCTTACCTAGTTCTTGGATGATCTACTGCCTCAAGTATTTCATTTGACCAAGTTTGAGGTCTACTGATTTTTATAACAACAAATTTGTGGTCTGCATGCTGCAAGTCCAACAAATTGTTCGAAGTTTAAACTCTGATCTTGAATTAAAGATGTATATATTTTGATGAGTATTCACTACTTTTATATTTTGAAGATGTTCAACGCATATGTGTTTAGTTTTTGCAAAACATCAATGATAATGCCAACTCATTACTAAGTTGATACATTTGTATTCTCATTTTTTTCCCTTTGTTCCTTAAATTATAATCTTCATCATATTAGCACGGGCCTTCCACATCTAGTAATATATAAGTATTGATTATCAATAGAGTTTTCCAACAACAATAATTCAGTACATTGAGAATATTTTTTTGTTACTCTATAATACGTGATTTTTCATTTTTTTGCCTTCATTTTAAATGTTTGTCATGTTTGAAAAACTTGGTTTATTTCTAAACCGAACCAACTCACTCTTAACTTCTAAGTCATTGTATGTATGTCTTTCTTAATTCATATATTCGAACCCCTTTTCTAAAATAATCATAATATAAATTCAAAGTTAAAATTATTTTTATGTTTATAATATAAGTTGAATCCACTTTTTTGTGTGTTTACTTCTTTATAGTTTGAATTTCCTTCCTAAAATTCCCTGACATATGTCAAGTGACTTAGTAGGCTAGAAGTACATTTATGTGTTTGTTTCACATAAGATTAGTCCATATGTTTTTAGTACAGGTAGATGAAAATTTAAACACAAATGGGGATGTAGCTCAGATGGTAGAGCGCTCGCTTAGCATGCGAGAGGTACGGGGATCGATACCCCGCATCTCCATCATGTTTTATTTTTTCGTGAGAAAATAATTCACCTACAGCACCTGCGTAAGTGTTGGAAAAATAAAATAATATTTCAAAAACAAATGTTTTATTAATAAATTATTAATTATTATATTAAACTTTATTAGTATTTTAATTATATCTTTAAAGGTATGTTATTATATTGTTTAATGGCCTAAACGTTTTTTTTCTTTCATTAATATATGAGAATAATGCAAGACCTATAATGTATTAATGGTGATAAATGTTTTTACCATGTTTAATGTTATTGTTTGAACGTTCATTTGAGTTGAGTGTATATATACATATATATCTTCTATTCCTAGAATATAGATAAAGATGGAAGTGATGAAAAGAACATATTTAAATAATTTTTTTCCTCCTACTTAAATATATATTTTAGTGTTGGGTTTTCATTGATTAAATCTTTGTTAGTTTCTGGCTCCTAGTTTTATATTAGAAGAGTTTGTTGAATCCTGAGGGATACATCTATACCGGGTGAAATAATATCCTTAAGGACAGTGTCATTCGCCACGCCTCAAGCTTTCCTACAAATGTTCGTGGTGAAGTATAAGCCTTGGTAAATTCTATATCAGTGTTTATGATGAAAGTATTTTCCCGTAAGATGTCCAACAGTAAGGTCAATACCCCACATATGTGTAAAGGTCAAACCCACCTTGCTCTACACCCGTGTAAAGTTAAAAAAATCCACCCTACATACCTTGCCCCATTGTCATCCCAAATCAAATATTCTGCAAATTATAAGAAAATGCCAAAGGACAAAGGGCATCAGTATGTTAATTTCTGATATAAAACTAGTAGTATAGATTTGGAAGAAATGACAATTTTATGTGTTTGTGGTCCATCACTTCATTGTTTAATTGTGTGGATAATGATTGTCATGATATTTGGACCAACATAAGCCCTTCTTTTTGGCATGTGCCTTGAATTATATAATAATAACTCACTCAATTCACTTTAATTTGCATAATGAAAAGTAATAAATACATATACACCCTAATATTCATCCCTCAATAGGTCATAATCTTTTTTCACTTTTAAGTTTAATTTCTTCTTTGACTCATTTGGTTGAGGATTTATTCAAATGAATAAACAAAAAGAAAAGAAATTATCAACAAGGGTATATGGATAAAGATGAAGTTAGAGTGTGTGCAGTTGGGCAGTAATATTCTTTGGGAATTTTTCAAAAACTATACTACCAACATAAAATATTAAATATCATGTCATGTAGTTTAACCTACAATATACAATATTATATTTTTCAAAAGCATTATATATAATATAATAACTTTGTATAACAGTGTATAATGACATATAAAAGATGCTTATACACAAATATGAGTTATACCAGACATAATATATGAAAAATATATCATATTAAGCTAGGTAACATAAATATTTTCTCCCAAAATAAATACATTATAGTTTTCCGTATTTTATCTTTCTTTTGAAAGTAGTAGACATGTTCAGATCCAGAAGGGAGCAAGGGATTATCTTCTCAAAAAATTATACTGTATATATAAATTTTATTTTTATTTGTAGTGTATATAGAGACTTTAAATCCTCTAAACACAAGACTAGAAGTTGATTCAGTGATTTAAGGGTTCAAAAAACACTACTTAATTATATTTTTATTTTTTTAACTCACTTAGTAAAAATTGTGAATCCGCTATTGTGATTGAAATAAGATGAACTACATAAAACTAATTAATTGAAACACAATATAAAGATTATAAAGACAATACAACAAAGTTATTGTAAACGCAACAAGGTAAAACACTCGCCCAAAGTCTTATGATATATATATTGCCTAGCTAAAAATTATCTACTACCACTACTACAAAATAAGTCCCAACTTAGATATAACACACCAAAAAAACTTTTTATCTTACATTATTAGAGTACTTGTTATTTATCAAACAAGTCTCAAAAGCCAAACACAAAGTCTTTTATGCTCAAAACCGCGATTCAAGTAGTCATTTATTTGGTTCCCGCCCCAGGGGCGGGAACTACCCTTTTAACTTGAGTGAAAACCAAATCTACCAACCATTTGAAGTATCCATTTGGTGTCTCCTCTCTGCTTCTCTCTGCATTCCAACCATCCTTATTCTTAGCTGAAGTTGTGCTGCTGCTGCCAAGAACTTCAAACTTTGCAAAGGATTTAGTATTCCCACCACACTATCTGCTGTTCTTGTTCTCAATCTATCTGCATCTGTCACCACATTCTCCACCGCGTTTCTTAGCGTCTCTATCTCCTCATCCACTTCAGTAATTTCTCCGTCTACGAAATAGAATTAAGTAAGTAAAAGTATATGAGATCGTCAAAGTATCAGAACAGGCAAAAGTTCCTAGGTTTAAATCTTACTATCATTCTAAAGGCAAAAATAAATAAATAAGTTATTTCTACATGTTGGGCTTATGAAAAGGAATCAAACTAGACATAACATGATTGTGTACTCCCCAAAGGTCCTTTTCAAATATTGTTTGAATTTTCAAGATTCAAACAAAAAAAAATTGATTGTATTTTTTTTTATTAAAAAAATCTTAAATTATCAGTTATTGTGACGTATACTAGTACTTTTTATAAATAGTTTTCAAATATGTAAATTTTATTTCAAAAAACTTAAAGATTTTATGTCTGAATTTACGATCAAAATTAAATTATTTGACTCTTGAAATTCAAGAGATGTCACATAAATTGAAACGGAAGATGAAAAATCAGCGACAGATCGGCAAATAGAAGAAATCTTCGTTAATTTAGCGGAATAAAAAACTAGCACGGGAGGTACTCATAAGGTCCTTTTTTTTAAAATCGTATAAAGTTTTGACATTGAATAAAAAAACATTTAATGATATAAATCTAAAGCTTCACTTATCAATTTTTATTAAAATATTTTACAAAAAAGTTATAACAACATAATATTATTCAATATAATCCCAATGGTGACATCTACAGAAAATATGTAGAACGTACCAAGATCTTACGTCTACTTATAAAAAAAAGAATTTATACAAATCATTTATTGAAGCAAAGACAATTATGAAATAAGCAATAAATGTGTGTTGATTTTCTAAAACGATACTTATATAAACGATATTTAAATAGATCAAAGTGTGTGTATTTTTTTAATAACTTAAGCTTTTAGACAAATACCTCGAAGTATTTCCATTCCGTACTGCTGCGCAAGTCCCATCAACGGCGGGGCAGCGACACTTTCTTGAATTTTAGCTAATTTGTCCATAAGATTCCTCTCTTCGATCCTCGTTTCGATTCTAAGCCTATTAATCCTTTCGATTTGATTTTCACTCAAATCATTAACGGAATTCATTACAAGGGGAAACGCTAATCCTGGTTTGAACCCAGCAATCCATAAGAAACTTTTTTCTAATGGAGTAAACCATGACGGAGAAAACATGTAGAACACATTTATATGTGACATTCTTGATTTTTCTTCGTAATATTCTTGATAATGAGCTAAAATACGCGAAATTAGGTTTCTCATAATTGATTCATCAAGTGTGGTTTGTGTTATGGTAAGTTCATTCAAGAATTGTTCTTGGCGTCTTAACCAACCTTGAAGAAAAGCCTCAAATGAACCAACACTAATGTTGGCTCTAGATGAACCTGGTGACATATTTGGTTTTTCTTTTGAGTTTTATGAAAGTAATAAAGTAGTAAAGAAGAGACACATTTATATTAGAAGAGACCATAAATTATACAAATAAAAAAATATAACAAAAAGTTTTTTTCTTCTTCGGTTTATCTGATTTTGATTTGATATAAATTTTATAATTTTGTACTCATCTATTAAAAAAGAATAACATATTTTTCTTTTTATTCTGTTTCATTTTCTTTATTAATGACACTTTCAGTTTTTCATATGACATGTTTGACGACACAAGGTTAAAAGACGTTTTAATACATTCGATATAACTTTAGTTTAAAACTACAAGATTGAAAAATTCTCTTTATTTTCTTAAATTTCGTGTCGAGTGAAATTAAATCATTCTTTTTTAAACGGATAGAGTACTGGATTTAGATGAAAAGGCAGGCACTTGTCAATCCTACTTGGCTTCATAAGATGAGATCAAACAATTCTATGTTTAGGTAACGACAAATGGCTCACTCTCTGCTACTTTTTCCATGTCCAATAAGGGGTCTCGGTGCCACGGAATTCAAAATTCAATGCATTCTAGTTGAACAAGAAGAGAAAAATTACTCCCTTCGTTCATTTTTACACGTTTCGTTTTTTAAGAGTTAATTTGATTAGTTATTAAAATTAAGCTAAAGAGTTGAGAAGAGAGACTCACTTAGCATCGTTATTATCTTTACTTGCTCGGTTTGACTTCGACTTCGACATGTGATTAATTGATAAATTTTTGGACAAAATTTATTTTTTGTTTTTACTAATTAAATATTACTTTTTTATTTTAATATTAGTTTATTAATTCGTGAAATTATTAAATTCGTAGGAAAAGAACATGTTTCTTTCGAATAGAAAGTTGTCATTTTCCTTAAATAGAAAGTTACCTTCCTTCCCAATAATCACCTTCGCATGCATGTTGATGGTTATAAATTTTTAGGGGCTTCACCTCATTTGACACACTGGAAAATAAAATCTTCTATTTTTTAAAACTAGATTTTTCTTCTCTTTTTATTTGCATAAAAGTTTTCATGTAAAATAATAAAGACCGTGTGATTTATTTCATTTGTTGAGTCTGTAATTTTGATTGTCAGTATTACATAATAATTTTCCATTTTATCATGAGAGGAATTAATCCAAATCTCGAGCACGTGTGAGAGAATTAAATTCTTTTAAAAAACACAATTTTATGTGAATTTGAAACTATATTTTTCTTTCAATATTGTTCTTTCGGTTTATACTATGATTGCATGAATAACACTAGTACTTTTTATGCGAAGTATAAATTATACATACAAAAATAATAACAAATAGTAATAGATAAACTCAATTTTAAAATTTAAATCTTGAATTTATGTTATTATCATCTATTAAATTTATTTGTTATTTTTTATGTAGAGTATAAATTATACATATATAAAAACTGTAACAAATAATAATAGAACTTAATATAAAAATCTCAAATTCTGAATTTATCTTAATTGAGGAGATTTTAAAACAATATACAAAAATTGTTGAAGGGGTTTGTATTTTAGTGAAGATTGAAATGATTTTTTAAACAATATACGAAGAGGCACTTGGCAATCCACTTGGTGCCACGGATTTCAAAACGCAATGCATTTTAGTTGAAAAAAAACAAGTTTTCTTAATGGTTTTTGTTCTTTCGTGATTTTTATTTTTTGTCATGATCTTTTTTATTTTTTATTTTTTATTTTTGCAGTTTTTTATTTAATAAACGATTATGAATCAAAGTATTCTTATCAATAACCTAATTCGTTTGATATAAGTTTAAAGAACTTTGTCTTACTCGATATAAGATTGATATAATTAAGTTATGCAACACAAATTATATAGTATTTCTATGATCTAATTTAGTTGATAAAAATTTAGAGAATCAATTGTATCTCATTCGACATAAATTTTATAGGAATTAAGTTGTGCGGTACAAATTGTATAATATTTCTATAACCTAATATATAAATTTAGAGATTTTTCGCTTCGCTTGACATAAATATAGTAGAAATTAAGTTATGTCTTATACAACATAATTTAATTTGTTGGTTCAGATGCTAAACTTCGATATAACTTTTGCATGCTAAAACTGAAGTTTTTGTCTCACTCGACATAAGTTATGTATAAATAAATTTGCATAATACATAAATATGTCCTTTAACTTGGCCTTAGCTGACATTTATGTCTTTCAATTTTGGGTGAGCACAAGTAGACACTTAAAACTTTTATAAAGTTAAACAAATAGACACATGTTTCATACGTGACATCCTACATGAAAATCTGCTTCCTACATGTTTCATGCTACGTATAACTCATATGTCTACTACTCTACTTGTTTAATTTTATATAAATTTAAGTGTCTACTTGTACACACCCAAAGTTGAAGGACATAAATATGAAATGAGGTCAAGTTAAAAAACTTATTTATGTATGCATCATTGAGAGACTCACTTAGGTCGTTATTATTGTTACATGCTCGGTTGGACTTCAACTTCGACATGGGATTGATTGATAAATTTTTGGACAAAATTTAATTTTCGTTTTTACTAATTAAATAAATATTGTTTTTTTTTATCTTAATATTAATTTATTAATTCACAAAATTATTAAATTCGCAGGGAAAGAACATATTGTTTCTTTCACATTCATGTTGATGGTTATAATTTTTTAGAGGCGATTTTGACACACTGAAAAATAAAAATTTTAACTTTGTAAAGCTAGGTTTTCTTCTCTTTTCCTTTGCATAAAAGTTTTCATGTAAAATAATAAGGTTTGTGTGATTTATTTTATTTGTTGAGTTCGCTAAAATTCTGTAATTTCGATTGTCAGTATTGCAGAATAGTATTTCATCCTGTCATGAGAGGAATTAATCCAAACATCGAGCAGATGTGAGAGAATCAAATTCTTTTTTAAAAAAAACAATTTTATGTGAATTTGAAACTATATTTTTCTTACTGTTTATATTTATATTATGACTGCAGGAAAAACACTTGGTACCTTTTATGCAGAGTATAAATTATATATACAAAAATAATACGCAACAAATAGTAACAGATAAACTCATTTTTAAAAACTTAAATATTGAATTTATATTATTATCATGTATTAAATTTATCTGATTTTTTTTTTATGTAGAGCATAAATTATACATATATAAAAACTGTAACAAGTAATAATAGATATGAACTTAATATAAAAAACTTTAATTCTGATTTTATCTTAATCGAAGAGATTTTAAAATAATATACAGAAATTGTGGTTTGTAATTTAGTGAAGATTGAAATGATTTTTTAAACAATATACGAAGAGGCACTTGGCAATCCACTTGGTGCCGCGGATTTCAAAATGCAATGCATTTTAGTTGAAAAAAAAGTTTTCAAATGATTTTATTTTCGCGTGGTTTTTAATTTTTTTCCTTAGATATGATGATTTTTTTTCTATTTTTCATTTTATTTTGCTGTTTATTTTATAAACGATTATGAATCAAAGTATTCTTATCGATGACCTAATTCATTCGATGTAAGTTTAAAGAGCTTTGTCATACTCGATATAAGATTGATAGAATATAATTAAGTTATGCAACACAAATTATATAATATTTCTATGATCTAATTCGCGCGATAAAAATTTTGAGAACTAATTTATCTCAGTCGACATATATTTTATAGGAATTAAGTTATGCGGTAAAAATTGTATAATATTTCTATAATCTAATAAATTTAGAGAGCTTTTGCCTCGCTCGACATAAATAGTAGATGATATGTTATGTCTTATATAACATAATTTATTGGTTCTGAAACTAAGCTTCGACATAACTTGTGTATTCTGAAAATAAAGTTTTTGTCTCACTTGACGTAAGTTATGTATAAATAAATTTGCATAATACTTAAATATGTCCTTTAATTTGGCTTTAGCTCACATTTATGTCCCTCAACTTTGGGTGAGCACAAGTAGACACTTAAAACTTTTACAAAGTTAAACAAATAGACACATGCTTCATACGTGGCATATCATGCTATATCAAAATATGTGTCCTACGTGGTGTCCTACATGTATTATGCTACGTAGGACTCATGTGTGTACTTGTTCAACTTTATACAAGTTTAAGTATCTACTAACAAAATTGGAGGACATAAAATGAAATAAAACCTAGTTAAAGGACACATTTATATATGCACCTTTTGTTAGACGACATGAGTATATATGCTTTATTTTTAAAGAAGAATATATATGCTCTAAGTTGCAAAATTAAGGAGATATATTTACCTCACTAATTAGGATCAGATTTTTTTTACTAATAAATGAAAATTCAAATAGTCAATTAATTATACGATGAGATTTTCTAAATTATTAAAGGCATTTGTTTTTCTTTATGAACATAAAATTAAAAGATAATAAAGTTATTTTATAACTTGAAATATCAAAATAGTGATATTACGTCAAAGCCTTTCACCTACCATTCCATTTTCTTATTTGTTCAAACAAAGTTGTCTATACTCAACAAAAGAGGATAAGCATGTGGTCTTTTTATTCGACTAGATTACTCTGCACATTATACAAAGTTAGGGGGAAGAAACATTAATGGTTTAGTAGAGCGTATTAGAAAAAATAATATATGTATTAATAGTATTTTATTTGATATATTTTTACACACTCTATTAGTCTATTGCGATTATTTTATCAATTTATAAAGACCTGATTCCGTTGTTAGGGAAAAGCCAATTGGGGAAGAATTGGACCAGAAAAACTTTTGAGTAGTAACTTGAAATTTCCTAGCCTAGTCCAGATTTGGACGAAATCGGAGTTAGGTGAGTCTAGAGAAATCTAGTAACAATTGGGTGACCTAATTATAATTTTGATCACATGAGTAGATAGCTAAGGCATTAAGAAACCCGTACGACTTTACGGAATTGAATTCCGGCGAGTAGAACTCCCGAAAATGATCTTAGTGTGAACGGGTATGTTATGAGTGTCATGAAATGAAGGTGGTTCTGAAATGAGGGCTTGAAATTCAAATTTCAGCATTCTGTCTTCGTGCATGCCGCTGTAGCGGGACAATCGCGACTTAAATAGGGTAAAACCCCCCAAAAACATTATTTTCTGCAGAAGTTCATTCTTGAGAGCTAAGAAATGACCCAGGGCTATTTCTTGAAGGTTTTCCACCTCTTCTAGCACTAAAGGTAAGGATTTTACTCCCCATATCCATTTTTGGATATGTAGAACTTGGATTCTTGGTTAATTATTATTGAGGGAGGGTTTTGATATGAAACTAATGGTGAAAAAAATCCCTAAATTGGGTATTAGGATCTTGAGTTTGGTCTAGGGTTATTGGGTTTGTTATAATCTGGATAATTAGACCTTTGATTGATGATCCTTGCATATATTAATTGTTTGTAGACCTAGAACAAGCGAAAATAATTCGGAAAGGGAAAATTCAAGTTCCTTAGGGGATTCATGCTTGGATTCGAGGTAGGTGATGGTTGTGATTTTGGTGTGATATATGTTTGTAATTGCTGATTATAATGCATGTATGTATGCGAATGTTGCATTATTGATCACCCTAATCGTAAATGAGGATAATTGAATAATTATATGCCATGAATTATGATTGTGAGAATATACATTGTGATTGTGATTGTGATTGTGGTTTATTGAATAGATCGGATGTTACGTTCTGACACACTAACTTGGATCGATTGCCACGTTCCGACATAAATATGGGATCGGTTGCCACGTTCCGACATAAATATGGGATCGGTTGCCACGTTCCGGCATAAATATGGAATCGGTTGCCACGTTCCAGCATAAACATTGGATCAGGTACCACAAACCGGTACACTAACAATTTGGATTTGGGTTCCATGAGAGGACGATTGAATTGGGTTCCGTTAGAGGACAATTGAATTGTGTTCCGTTAGAGGACAATTGAATTGTGTTGTGTATATACTTTTGTGATGATTACGTTCATATCTAATGATGATTGATATTGGAAGATTGTATGTTGCTCTAAAATGATAACCAATGTGTATTATTGAGAACGTGGAATGCTACATTGATCCTGAAAAGATGACTAATATTGTATATATTCGGTATATGCCTGTTTTATAATGTTGTGGTTACTTGCATGTGTTTCACTTATTGAGATAGCCGCGTGATCCTACCAGTACACTGTGGTTGTGTACTGATACTGCACTTGCTTGTTCTTTGTTGAGTGAAGGCATCTTCAGGCGGCTATTGATAGACCTCAGCTAGGTGACTATTGAGCGTGACCGGATTCAAGGGTGAGCTAGTTCTTTCAGGCTGCCATGGATCTTTCTTCTTTAAGTACACTCTTTTCGGACTCAGACTATTTGTTTAAGGTGTTGGTTTAGTTTCGGGGTTGTACCCCTTGTTCTTAGACTTGTCGTTCGTAGTTTTTTTGTACAATGACTTTCAGGTTCTAGGGGTTGTTCTTCCGCATTAGTTATGGTTCGCTGTTTTAGTTGAACCCTTGGAGTTTATAGGGACTCCATTTTTATTGTCATTTAAACCTGCTTTCGTATCTTTAAATGCCTTAGTTTTTAGTTAAGTTGTTAGTTGGGTTGTAGTAATGATTCTCCCACATGAGGGTCAGTGTGGGTGCCAATCACAACGGTCTGGGTCGTGACAAAGTTGGTATCAGAGCCCTAGGTTTGTTGATCTCATTGTACCAAAACTAGTCTAGTAGAGTTTTGCGGAAGGGTACGAAGACGTCTGTACCTTTCTTCGAGAGGCTATAGGACTTTAGGAAAAACTCACTTCTTTCTACTCCTTCGTTCTATGACTTGAATCCAATTGGTAACTGAGTGATAGAAATTGGTATCTTTCCTCCTTCACTCTATGGTCCGAACTAGAGAAACAACAGTAGTAACACCATCACTAGCAAAACACCATCACTAGAAAGAGATGATGTGTATAGACTACCGACAGATGAATAGGGTCACCATTCGGAACAAGTATCCACTACCTCAGATAAATGATCTTTTGACCAGTTGCAGGGTGCATCAGTTTACATTTTATTCTTGTACTGGTAGACCGGTAATGGTCATCTATGGAACAAACTAATTTAGAAATCGGGCTTGTCTGTGAGTTGTAACTTGAAAACTGTGAATGTGTGTTCCTTGTTGCCTGAATTTACTGTGAATGTGGAAGTTGTATTTGCTTGGATGTGATGATATGACCATGTGCATAATAAGTGTGGGTCTGATTTTTGATATGTGCGATATGCTGGGTGTATCCTGGGGATGTGTGGGTTATGGTGTTAAATTAATGAGAATGAGTTGGATTGTGTATCGTTGGAATGACTCGGAGTAGACAATGATTATCCTAAATTGCTCAGTAAAGCTGAAACCCGTTGGGAGATTTATAAAAGAGAAAAACTTATTGCCTGGGTACTGTTTCCGTTTGAGCAGCTGGGGCGGAATTTTTTCCGCCAGCGCGAGGCAGCTAGAGCGGAAATTCCCCGCTAGAGCGGGACAGAGCGAGACAGAACCTTAGCCCTGTCTCCTCTGTTTTTCTCAGGTCTCCTTATAGAACCCGAATTGAATCCGAACTAACCCCTGCAATTCAATTTGTGTTCAGCAATCGAGGATAGACTATAAAACCTTGTAATAAAATGAATGCTGAAAAAAATAGTAGAAAAATTGCCATCCATGTGATTACAAAAACAAAAAGGTGTGTGGGAAATTTTCTAAGTGTGAATTTTGGTTGACTTCGGTTGCCTTTTTGGGGCATGTAGTTTCAAGGGAAGGGGTAATGGTAGATCCCCAAAAGATTGAAGCACTCAGGAATTGGGTCCGACTTAGTTCTATGACTGAAATTAAGAGTTTTGTGGGGCTCGCTAGCTACTATCGTCGCTTATGAAGGGATTAAGGTCAGATTTGCAGATTCAAGTTTATAGGTGACAACATTCAAGAAGTTTTGGTAAGGGACGGCTAGATAATGAATACCATTACTTTGGAAAATGCATTTAGTATTGTTGTCATAACATGTATGGGTTGTTTAGCGAATGATGAAATTAAGTTATGCCAATTGAGGTTAGAAGCTATACTATGATTTCCTGGATTGATGGTATATCAAAAAGAGTCATGATACGACTACTATAATAGCAATAATGCTTACTTGGCTAAGTTATTAAGTGTGTTACTATTATGGAGAACCTGTGCATAAGAGGAGGAAATTAGCAAGGCCGTGGAGGCCGGGGAAGTGGTAATGCAGGTAGAGGAGCAGTGCAGCCATGCAAGGAGGTTTGCTCGTCGAGATGACTTGGATCAGTTTTATGCCTTTCTGGGCAAGACCGATACTGATGGTCTGATGCAGTGATCACAAGTACTATTATTTTTTTGTGACCGGATGACTAATGTGTTGTTTTGATCCGGGTTCTACTTATTTTTATGTGTCTGTGCGATTTTCCTCAGAATTTGATATGATTTGTGATATACTTGATGCCTGATACGCTCAAATTACACCTCTTTTCAGAAGCATAAGCGATTGTTATCACGTAAAGAACCTAACTTGTAGGTTGGGGTCGATCCCACGAGGAATATGGTTTAGACTTAAGTTCAATAACGATTATATTCATTTAGCCAAGGTATTTCCGAAACAAATAAGTAAAAGGGGGGGGGGGGGGTTTGTAACAAATTATGAAAATTATGAAAGCAATTAGCAAGCAAGATTCAAACTTTGGTTGTTATCAAATTGAGAAAGAAACTAGGGCGTACGTGTTCCCCACAAGCTCATAACTCCGTAATCCTAGTAATAGCAATCCCTTCCTAGTGTATTACATGCAAAGCGATAAGTTATGTATCTCTAAATCTTTGGTCCGGCATCTAGAAAATTTCACCCTGCACCTTGGTCCGGCTACGTGTGTATAAGTTACTAACCCTTACCATTACCTCATATTAGACGTCACATCGATGTATGACTTAGTTTTCACCCTAGCACCAATCGACATTAATTCTATTAGATAGTATCACACTAAATCTATGTTGATAATTCTTTTCTTGTTAATTACCTCCTTGGTCCGGCAAGTAGTAACAAAACGAGTTCTAACGTTTGCAACCGTTAAAAAGATTTCTAAGCGAAAGAATTATCAATGCATGCAACAACACTATTCAAGAATTGCTTAATTACTATTCATACTTCGTTAATAACTCATGGTTCCCACAACCCTAGTTGTGGATTTAGTTACTCATGCTATGAAGAACACAATTCATAGTTGTATAAGAAGAATTCATGAACTTACTATTAGAGTAGAAGAAATCCAAAAACCCAACTTGAATTGCAAAGTTAAAATCTTCAAAACGAACTTAGCAAATCAAGAATCGCTAAAATTGTAAGTAAATCTCCAAAGCCAAAAACTAGAATAAAAGTAATAAAATCTAACTCGCAAAAACGAGGTTTACATGCCCTATTTATAGAAAAACAAGTCCTAACTAAAAACGAAATGAAATAAGGAAATAATGTTCCAGCACACGTCATCGATCTACGACACTGACCTACGGACCGTGGATTGATCTACGGTCCGTAGGTCCCTTCCGTGACTCAGGACTTAGCCATTTTTCAACTTCAACAATTGATACCTCCCAGCTTCAATCGACGGATCTACAGTACGGTCCGTAGATCCGTCTACGGTCCGTAGATCCTCCTTCGTAGCTCCATACTTAGAATTTTCCAACATCAGATATTGGAACCCCTCTCAATCGCATTTGACGGATCAACAGTACGGTCCGTAGATCAATCTACGATTCGTTGTTTGCAACCGTGGTTCCACACTTGGTCAAGAATTCCCTGATCTTCCTCCATGCCTTGCTAGTCCATCTACGATCATCATCTACGAACGTGAATGGACCTATGGTCCGTAAATCACATCCGTAGATGGGCTTTTCTACACATTCTTCAGCTGTGTCTCTCAGTTTTCGCGTCTAAACATATTTCCTGCAAACATAATAAAAAAACATAAAAAGCCAATACAAAATGGCCCTAGACATATACAACTCTTAAGTTAAATGTATTAAAAATACCGTAAACTCACGGTATATCAACACCCTCAACTTAAATTCGTTGTTTGTCCTCAAGTGACGCACTAAGACTCTAAACGACACTTTGTATAGAAGCAAGCATTTCAAGCACAAGCAATCACATGACTCTCTACCCCGACTCTCTTCTTGAGTGCAAATCTTTTCTCTTAGACTCAACAAGCTAACTTGTGCGGATCCAAACATGACAAAGACCGACCAACCAACACATAACATACACTGTTTTACTATCACCAAGGTACCAAATTTCTGACAATGTAACTAGTGCCCTTACTTCAAACGAAATCCCTTTTTCACACAATGAATATGAATTTGAGTAGAAGGATTCATTCAACACTCTCACTCAGAAGTAACTTCAAGTACAGTTAGTGCTCAATATCATAGGCTTGCCCTTATTCTCACTGCTTAGACTCTCCAAACTAGGGTCTAGGATCACTATAGGACTTTCTTGGCTTGTAATGTACGCTCAGGGTCAGGTGTGGTACATTTTGGTACTTTTTAGTGACTTTCTGCCCTCCTTGTCATTACATTAGGCTTTCTACCTCTTTTTTGCCCTATTTTTGACATCCTACCGCTTTATCTTCTTTCCCTTGATTCTCTTCAACCATGGATGTGACTTTAGACTTTGTAGCTCTTTATTTTTCACTTTCATCTTTTTCTTGTGCTTTACTCTTTTCTTTAGCTTTCAACAAGTCACATCCTTTCCTCTCTTTTCTTTTTCTCTTTTTCAACATTAAACTCTTTCATACCCATTTTTCTTTTGGTTTTCTCTTTCATAGCCACCCTCAACTTATAGATTTTCCATTGGTTGAGGTGCATAATACCCGATGTCGGATCAGGGCCAAGATTGATGTTACTTTTTACATTAGCCACCCTCAACTTAGGCTTTTGGTCTAAGTCGAGGTGCACATGTCCAAGGAGGAACCGGGGAAAACATAATAGATTATGGGAAGGTGAGTTAGAGGTTTAGAATAAATGGTCTAATTTAGGTTCAAAGCATTTGCATCAAATGGAGCATTTATTTCATTTGGTTGGATTTTTCTTTTAGGCAATTTGTGGACTTATAAGAACAAGGGCCTATAATCACTTCCTAGCCTCTAGATTAGATTATCTTCGCAGGACTAACCGGGCAAGTTCTAGATTGGCACCACTTGTTTGAACAACCAACGATTCTCGCACATTCTTGGCACATAGTTCCATTATCAGATTACCCAGTTCAAGTTTTTATCCTAAGTCATGAAATCAAATTTGTCTTTATCATGTCATGCTCAGAGCCAACACATTCAGCTCATTCTAGCCTACAAATTTTAGCACATATCACAAATTTTTTGGACGGGTATCATTTTTTCAAAAAAAAAAAAACTTTTGCTATCATGCTTCATTCTTTGTGATGCTTCTACACATACAATCCTAACACATGTCGGTTCAACATAAATTAAGCAGTCTCTTAGGGGAAAAGAACACTGGCAAGAAAACCCCAAGAGAGGATTATGAGTTGGGTTATTCAGACTTCACCCTATCACTCACAATCCATTTACCCCACCCCCAACAAAAATAGGTGCAATTTTCCCCAATGCACACAAAAGCAGTAAAAAGTAATGGATTTGGGTGAAGTAAACCTGTGGCGCATAGCGACGACAAACCATCAACAATCGGGTGAGTCCGGTTTCTCGAAGCCCGCTACAACAACATTGGGGCCACCCTCAGTATTGCCCATGTCAGTAATCACAGCACCCTCAGTAGTGCTATCAATCATTCTATCCGCACCATCAGTGGTGCTCATATCATGACTCTCAACAGTCGGACCTTCGACAACGGGCACAGAACTCGAAGCCCCACGCGCACTCTCACGAACCTTTTACTGGCGTAACTCCTCATCTATAATAGAGGCTTTTCGAGCCTGTTTAGTCTGTTGGCGCTCCCACTTCTTTGCTTGGGCCTCCTCAGTAGTGTTAGAATTTTGGCTGGAGCGGTGCCTCTTCCCACAAGCACGGGTGGGCTCGGGCTGTGCATCTGTATCCTCTCTGAATAGAGCATCGAGTATGGTATCATCAGCCAATGCAGTGGGTGCAGACTCTGGCTCATCTGTGGGCGCAGCGAGGATGGAATCAATGTCAGCCCGAAGACTGTCCAACTCAGTTCGAATGGAGGAAAAATTTGTGATCGGGGCTGGCCGTGTGAGTAGTCACAACTCGAAGGCATCCAGACGCTTATGAACAACCTGAACCTTCTAATCCATAATGGTTTCCATCCTCTTCTCCATGCTAGCCTCGGAATCTGCAATGGACTTCTGCATCCATAGCTTCACATGGTGAAACAGTGTGGCCATCTGCGCCTCTAATTTCTGAACTTGAGCTAACGGCACAACAGAGGCTCCAGAAGGCGTGGTGGCTCTAGATGAGGTGGGGGAATAACTAGCGGCCTGAGAATAGGAGTCTGGGGAATCATCAGTGTGGGATGGAGGGGCATGCTCATCACCCTGTATCTACTCTACAACATCTACTAAATCAGTACCCAATGGCACATCGATCCGCGGCCCTCTACGAGGTGCTGCCACATTTGCCTCGTCCCGAATCAGGTCAATATTGAGGTTCCCTGTTGCCTGTATCAATTTGTCACAATGCCAGATCGGCACACCAGAGTCCCTGCATAGTTGAAAAATGAGGCACGAAAAAGGGTAAGTAGTGGAGGTCTTGAACGCCCTCTCATGAATCTCTGCCAGTAGCATGCGGGAGAAGTCGATCTTGAACCCCGCTACTAATGATGCCACCATTACACTCTATCCTATGTAAGTGCATTATCGGCCTTTGTGGGCGACACTCTGTTCCGCACCAGCAACCAAAAAAACTTGGCCACCAAATTCAAGGTGGCCTTCTGAATACCCAAACGTGGTGAGCTCACCCACTATGCATGCTCTCCATCTGCAGCTATGTGCCTGGCCAACCACAGTATGACAACCTCCTTCTGTTCGGCATTACGTGTGAAGGCTCCACTCCTTACGACATCCCATCTGTAATCAAATTCGGCCGTGTTGAGTGCCTAAGTATGATCAGGGCCAATGACATAGAGGAATCGGCTGATGGTGGTATGTGATATGTCCACTGAAAAAACCTCAGACCATAATAAAGTGAGAGGTCTTGGGCTGTGGGCTTGGACCTCTTGTCAATCGAACCTCGGAGAGTGGCAGCATAGGAGGCATATAACTCCCGCATAATCTCCTTGCTATAAGTCCCGGGGTGTCGAGTCATCCAATTGCACTTGTGAAGATGAAAAAGTTGGTGGATGTCGGGAATAGTATGTAAGCTCCCCGTGAGGACTCTGCGCTCTTCAGTAATAAGTCAGACCATCTTCTCTTTCGCATTTAGCATTCAGGCATCCCGGTAGATTTGCCATTGCCCCTCAACACACCATTTGTTTGGCTCTCCAGCCACCGGATCAGGGTCGTAGCTTCGTGGCACCGGGACTTCTCCCGAACTAGTGGCCTCATCAGACGAGGCAGCTCTGTCATGTGACCCTGAGCCTGTGGCGGATCCAAAACCGAACCTGGAAGCATGGGTGGGCCCAGAGCCGAAAGCAGAAGCGGACTCTAAGCCGAAAGTAGAACCAACCTAAGAACCGGAAGTAGAACCAGCCTAAGAACCGGAAGCAAAACTAGCCGGTGACCCGATCAGTGTGTTCTCCTCATCAAACTGAGAGACAGTGACTACGTTGGTGACCACCTGGCGGGAAGTATTCCGGGTAACCCGAGGTGCAGTAGGGGATGTCCTTGTGGCCGGTGGAACATATGATGGATCCTTTTCTGCGTACGTGTCTTCATCAATCAGCCTCAAAGTAGGCTGCACATATTTTGATTTACCCCTTTTTGAGTAGGTCACTTGTTTCTTAGGCGCCATGGTACCTGTGGAAGATTTTAGAACTAAGAACGAACAAAAACAAATAACAGAAAAAAATTCAGACAATGGCTTCAGTGGCCATCTACGGTCCGTAGGCTGGTCTACGGTCTGTGGATCCCTTCCGTAGATCAGAGGTACCAAAAAGTTGGTCTCTGATGGGAACCACGAATGTGCAGAACGGTCCATAGATTGATCTACGGACTGTAGTCCACTTTCGTGGTTCTATACTTAGTGAAATTCTCATGTGCCACCAACCATGGACTTGATCTACAGTCCGTAGATTGACCTACGGTCCGTAGACGGGGTCTCGTGGATGGGATATGTGCCAGGTTTCAGACATCCTCCATGTTGACCCCAATTTGACCAATTTCAACAATATCACCTAATCTAATGATGCATTTCAACAAAAATTATGCTAGTTCGTCATTCTAAGGGTTCCAATTACTAAATTCAGAGGAATTGCACCAAAAAAATAAAAATTTAGGAACCCCAAGGCGAAACTTGCATTTAGACTCTTATTACACTGGTTTTACACATTATAAAGACACACACTCACTATCAATCATCCCAAGGGTGTTTGTAGTTCTAGTTTAGCATGCATTTACATACAATCAACCACCCAAGGTCAAAACCCAATTCCGGACTTTCTATAATCAGTCACTGAATCAAAATTCAAAGTGAAAGGAAAGTTTATTACCATACAAGCAATGGGAATGAGGTGATTGTGTGATGACTCGAAACTTCCAACAACATTTTTCTCGCCTTTCGCACTGAGCCCAGACACCGAACCTTTGTAAATAAGGAATGGGATAGAGTTGGGGTTTGGAGAGGAAATGGAATTTAGGATTTTGGGGAAAAGAAAAGGAAGATTAATTAGGGAGTTATGGAGTGCTTGTTTAGTGATTTAAGGGATTTGAGAGTTTAGAAATGGTTTGGGAGTAAATGGAGGGAGTGGGAATGGTTTGAAATTGGGGGATTTTAAATAGGAGGGGTCCGGGTCGGGTCAGCCAAAACTACGGTTTGGACCCACGAGACCCCATCTACGATCCATGGGCCGATCTACGGTTCGTAGATTAGGATCGTAGATCACACTTACATTTTAAAATTCAGTAACCTTACCTGGGATCTACGGACACCATTCACGGTCCGTGGAATGAACCACGGACCGTCGATGGGGTCCGTAGACCTCTGCACCAGAACTTTTTCTACAGATTTTGCTTTTCGTCCCTGCACATGTAGCACCCATTAGCCCACTTTTTTTACATTTTCTGGATACTTTTTTAGACACGGACTCTATGGTAAATCTAGCCAACACTAACAAAAAAGAACATACCTATCTAAAGAAATACAGAGAAGCAACTAAACAAAGAAAACTACTAAACCGAAAAGAATAACCTATAGTTGGCTAGATTGTACATCTTGGGTTGCCTCCCAAGCATCACTTGATTTAACGTTGCGGCACGACGCAGGATTCTTGGTTACTCAGACTTCATCAAGAACATAGGCCTCAACAACCTCTTGCACACTTTTCGTGTTTCCCAGATAGATCTTGATCCTTTGCCCGTTTACCATGAACTTTGTTCCTTCACTGTTATCAAGCTCCTCCATGGGGAAGCACTTTTGTGAGCAAAAATGGCCGGTCCATTAGAACTTGAATTTGCCTGGAAACAAGCGCAACCTAGAGTTGAATAGAAGCACAAGATCACCCATAATAAATTCTCGCTTTTCAATTCTTTGATCATGATACTTCTTCATTTTCTCTTTCTATAAGGCTGAACTGTCATAAGCTTTTAGGCAAAACTCATCAAGCATATTCAAGTCATTCATTCTTTGATTAGATGCGGCACCCCAATCCAAATTTAGCTTCTTCATCGCCCACATAGCCTTATGCTCTAGCTCTACCGGTAAATGGCAAGGCTTCCCATATACAAGTTGGTAAGGAGACATACCTATGGGAGTCTTGGAGATGCAGTGCGATAGGCCCATAGAGCATCATCAAGCTTCCTTGACCAATCCGTTCTATTAGGATTCATAGTCTTCGCCAAAATCTGTTTGATATCTCTGTTGGACACTTCAACTTGCCCACTAGTCTGCGGATGGTAAGGAGTGGCTACATTGTGGCGGACACCATATTTCTCAAGTAGCGCCTTGAATAGATTATTACAAAAGTGGAAACCTCTATCACTGATAATCGTCCTCGGTGTACCAAATCTGGAGAAGATATTCTTTTTCAAGAATGCAGTGACACTTTTACCTTCATTATTGGGGAGCGCAACTGCTTCCACCCATTTCGATACATAATCAACCACAACAAGAATATACTTCATCCCATGTGAACTCACAAATGGACCCATAAAATCAATGCCCCATACATCAAACAACTCAGTCACTAATAACGGATTCATAGGAAGCTCTTGCCTCTTTGAAATTCCTCCTTCTGTTTGGCAACGGTCACAAGACTTGGCAAAATCATAAGCATCTTAGTGGATGGTGGGCCAGTAGTACCCACACTGCAAAATTTTATGCGCAGTCCGAACACCACTCTGATACCCACCAACAGACGATGAATGACACACCTCTAGTATACCCATCATCTCGACCTCTGGCACACAACGACGAATAATCCCATCGGCACAACTACGATACAAATAAGGCTCATACCAATATAACTTCTTCACATCATGCATAAACTTTTCCTTTGGTGAGAAGACAAATCTGGAGGCACCAAATCACTTGCCAAATAATTAGCAAAGTCTGCGAACCAAGGAATCAAATCATAAGAAGCAGCCAATACTTGTTCATCCGGAAAAACATCATTGATTTTGGCCTTATCACCAAGCTTTAGCATCGCCTCGTCCTCTAATCTGGACAAATGATCGGCAACTTGATTTTCAGTCGCCTTTCTATCCTTTACCACAAAGTCAAACTCTTGTAGCAACAATACCCATCTAATCAACCTTAGTTTCGCATCTTTCTTCGCCATCAAATACCTCAATGCAGAATGATCAGTATGCACTATGACCTTAGTACCAAGCAAGTAGGATCGAAATTTTTCGAATGCAAAAGCCACCGCAAGAAGCTCTTGTTCAGTTACCTTATAGTTCTTTTGGGCCACATTTAGAGCTTTGCTAGCATAGTAAATAGGGTGGAGAATTTTCTCTCGCCTCTGTCCCAATACCACACCAAGCGCCACTCCACTCGCATCACACATTACCTCAAACGATTGTCCTCAATCCGGTGAAATAATGATAGGTGCAGTAACTAACTTCTCCTTCAACTCTCCAAATGCTCTTAGACAAGCATCATCAAAATAGAACTTACACTCTTTCTCGAGTAGTTTGCACAACGGATGTGCAATTTTTGAGAAATCTTTAATGAACCTCCTATAAAAACCTGCATGCCCAAGAAAACTCCTAACACATTTTACAGAGATAGGTGGAGGAAGTTTTTCTATTACCTTAACTTTCGCTTTGTCTACCTCAATGCCCTTCTCAGAAATCCGATGACCTAGCACTATACCTTCTTTCACCATAAAATGGCACTTCTCCCAATTGAGCACTAGGTTGCAGTCTTTACATCTCTTGAGCACCTTAACCAAATGATCCAGATAACGATCAAAAGAGTCACCCACCACCGAGAAATCATCCATGAACACCTCAATAGTGTCTTCCACCATGTCAGAGAATATTGACATCATACAACACTGGAAGGTTGCTGGAGCATTGCACAACCCAAATGGCATCCGTTTGAAGGCGAATGTCCCATAAGGGCAAGTGAAAGTGGTCTTCTCTTGGTCTTCCGGAGCTATAAAAATCTGATTGTAACCCGAATAATCGTCAAGAAAACAATACCAACATTTACCCCCAGTCTATCCAGCATCTGATCCATGAATGGCATAGGAAAATGATCCTTTTCTGTCCAAGCATTTAACTTCTGGTAGTCCATGCAAACTCTCCATCCAGTCACGGGCCGCATCGGAACAAACTCGTTTCTCTCATTAGAAACCACAGTAATCCCACCTTTATTGGGCACACACTGAACCAGACACACCCAACTACTATCTGCAATTGGATAGATAACTCTGGCATCCAACCATTTGATGATCTCATTTTTAACTACCTCTTGCATAGGAGGATTTAATCTTCTCTGGTGCTCAATACTAGGCTTGTGATCTGGCATGAGTTGGATTTTATGTGAGCAGATACCAGGAGGGATCCCAATAATGTCCGCAAAAGTCCACCCAATAGCTCGCTTGAACCTCTTTAACACAGAAACCAAACACTTTACTTGTTGCCCATTCAAATCTGTTGCAATGATAACCGGTAAAGTATCATCTTTTCCCAAGAATACATACCGCAAATGTGATGGTAGAGCCTTAAGCTCCAATTTTGGTGCCTCTTCAACATACGGTCTTGCGGGTGGGGACTCGCGATATTTTATGTCTAACTCCAACTTCTTTGGTTTCGACCGATATTCACACCTATCAAGTGCGGTGACCAACTCATCATACTCTTCAATACCATCACTCTCAAAGTTCATCATAACCGCTGCTAATGCCTCAACACCCAGTTTCTCCTCAACCTGCACCTCATAAACACTCTCAACTCTATAGGTTATCGTCGATACCGATTGGAGCTCACTACTTTGATTCATAGACCTACAAATATTGAAAGTCGCCTCTTCATTGTTCAATCTGAATTTCATCTGCCCCTTTTCCATATCAACCAAAGTGCGCCCCGCAGCTAAAAATGGTCTCCCAAGAATGATGGGAACCTCAAAATCAACCTTGCAGTTAAGAATCACAAAATCTGTTGGAAAGATAAACGACTCCACTTTCACTAGTACATCATGAAGCACACCTATGGGCCTCTTCACAGTTCTGTCGTCCATAAGCAATCGCATCGCAGTTGGTTTTGGATCTCCCAAACCTAACTTTTTGTAAATCGACAATGACATCAGATTAATGCTAGCCCCAAGATCACACAATGCCTTAGCAAAATGCAACAACCCGATGGTACATGGAATAGTAAAGGCACCAGGATCCTTCTTCTTCTGCACAAGGGACCTAGTAGCAATATCGCTACAATATTGCAATCTATCATCATCCTCGAAGCTCACGGCCCTCTTCTTGGTCACCATATCCTTCATAAATTTTGCATACTCAGGCATTTGCTCCAAAGCCTCTATCAATGGAACATTGATGGAAAGCTGCTTCAACATGCTAATAAACCTGCAATATTTTCTTTCTTTAATCTCTTTCACTAACCTTTGTGGGAAATGAGGTGGAGGTCTGGGTATGGGGACAACTTTCTGAGTTACCTCCTCTTCCTTCTCTGTCGCATTCTCTAACTCTCCAGTCACCTCAATCACATCATCATCTTTCCTAGCATCAGTTTCTACCCCAGATGACATAGGTGGGTCAATGGTCTGTTTACCTTCTCGAGTCGTGACTGTCATGCAATGTCCATCATTCTTTGGATTTTGGATAATATTACTAGGAAGAGTGCCAGGTTGACGTGGGTTTACTGTAGTCGACAACTGAGTCATCTGTAGCTCAAGATGCTTGATCGACACTGCGTGAGCGTCAACTTTTTGACCAATACCAGACAAGTCATTTCGCATCTCCTTCACATTCTCACCAGTCGCATCAAACTTCCTCATCATTTTTTGCATCATATCCTTAATACGTGACATATTACCTCCAGCTTTCGTAGGAGCAAAATCCCGATTTTGAGGAGGAACATAAGGTCTAGCCCGATCATTTCTGTTGCCATAGTTATTCCGGTTGTAATTGTTGTCGCGATTGTAATTGCCATAGTTCCGACCTTGGTTTCCTTGACCTTGGCGCCAATTATCTGTGTTGGAACCTTGGGCGTTTGAAAAAGAGATCAAATATATTTTCACTTACCTGTGTGATAACCTAAACTTTAAAAATGTTAAATGAATATAAATCTTTGAAAAGATGGTAAAATTTACATGAGTACAAAATACTTTTATTGAAATATCAACGTTCATTATGTTAAATTTATAAGATTAAAGGCTACAATCAAATTGAATACAAAATAAAATATTTACAAGTAAATTGTTAACTTCGAATTTGAAAAACTATAACAATATTAATTGTAACTTCCGATCTTAATACAAAATAAAATATTTACAAAATTTTACAAGCCCAAATTTGATAGGAGTATAATATATCTGAACATTGAAAACTATAAACTAACTAAAATATATTAACAGTAGATTATAAATAATATTCTTTATCTATAAATAAAATAAATTATATATATATATATATATATATATATATTGTGTCGGATTTGTTTGGGTTCGGTTTGACTCTTTTTTTTTTAATACCAAACCAAACCAAGTGTGGTTGATTTTTTTTTCAACGCCAAACCAACCAAACCAAACCACAAATCAATTTTTTTCCGATTTGATTTGGTTCGTCGGTTCGGTTTGGCTTTACGATTTAGCTTGTACACCCCTAACTTAGATAAAGCAAAAATATAAAAGCCAAGAAGAATGTTGAGTTTTCAAACTCATACTTCCTTTTAATGAATGTGTAAATTAGAAAAGATAGGTTGTTCGTCTAAATAATCTGGAATATTTTCCTCTTGTCTTATTTTTTAAATATGTCCAATAATAATTGATAGTTTATCATTTCTCCTTGAATTTATATCTTATTGAAGCAATTGACATCGTCATATGATTCTGCTTTGCCAGTCGCATTGCGTGGGTATCTTGGAATATGTACTCCCCAATCACTTTACCATCCATATATGTTGTTTTTCATGTATCTTCGTTTTGATTTTGTTACTTCTACCTCTTAGCTGTCCAGATGAGATATTCCATCCCTAGCCACTTTATCAAATATAATTGTCTTCTTCATCCTCGTCAAAATAATTCTTGCCTAAATCAGTAATTTTAAGTTAAACTGTAACAATCTGTTCTTTATTTGAATTTAAAATTTTTTGAAAATAATTTCTCTACATTTTCAAATTTCATTTAAGATATTACACTGAATATATTATTAATTTTAAACTTTAATAATTAAAAAAATATTAAAATTTTAAATTTATAAACTTCAAATTTTCACTCCACCGCACTTCAAAAACCATCAGTTTTTGTCCATATCTGCACCTCACAACGCAGAGCTTTTCCCTAAATATCACTTGCTATTTTTTGTCTTTTACTGCAAAGTTTTTTTTAGCAATCTTATAAGATATTCTTCTCTATCCCCTTCTACGTATCAAATGAATCATAAGTCTTCATCTTTTGTTATGATGCTACTTATTGACGTTAATAAGTATGACTCGTTTAGATAATGAGCTGACAAAAAAACATGAAAACTTTTACATTATCCGTGAATGGGATAGGATGAAAAATGGAAATATGCCTCCATTTGTTACTTGTAACAAAATTCTCTTGTACACATGAACAATGAATTTTCTTCCAACTATTCAACTATTTCCACAATACCAATACACTGATGAGTAAATAAGTTAAAAGATGTGTAATTCTTACAACAAAGCTACACTTTTTACTGCTAATTAAAACATTTTTAGCTTTTGAACAAGCTGGCAAGTTCACCCTTCTCATACATGGAGGTCAAGATATCACACCCACCAACCAACTCACCCTTAACAAAAATTTGTGGAAATGTAGGCCAGTTACTATAGTTCTTCAACGTTTCCCTCAATCCAGAGTTGTACTCTTCATCAAGGACATCGATACTTTCATAATCAACACCTTCACTTTCGAGAATGGCTACCACCCTCTGTGAGAACCCACATTGTGGTGCACTTCTTGACCCTTTAATGAAAGCAACCACCTTGTTTTCCTTCACTAGCCGGTCAATGAGGCCCTCCAAGGGCACTGTCAACTGTACATGACGGCCTGGTGTTAACCTTAGATCAGCCTTCTTCTTTGGAGGCTGACGTACCCATGTTGAATTTCCAGGTTCATTGCCTGGTGGTACCTTTCCATTGGTCGCAATATGTTCTTCCATCCATGATTTCCAAGATTCAGTTAAAGCTGTTCTATCTGGCTCATCAACCACACCAACCTACAAATATTATACCAGATGTTAAGTACTCAAATAAAAAGTATAGCCTTAAAATCCTGAAAGAAACAAACATGAAACAGTTTGCCAGAAGTAATAACCGTACAGATTTGTCTCAGTGTCATATACTTTGCTTATGCTGCTTAGTGGAATCCTTTGCAATTTATTATGCTCTTACTTCTTAGAGGAATTCTTGTACTAATATTCAGTTGTTAAGTACTCAAATATGTTGATGTATAGTCACAACAGTTGAGATTCTAAGCAAGAATAACAGTCATGTGATGTTTGACAAAGTCACATTCACATAATAAGATGATTAGAAAATGGTCATATGTCAAATGATAGTAACATGCTTGTCCAAGAATACATTACTTCATTATGTTGCTTAGACTCCGAAAATGTTGCCGTATCCCTGTCAGATACTCCAAAAATGCAATACTTTTGGAGTATCCTACATGCACCCGTGAATATTTTTGAAGAGTCCAAGCAATGGTGTTTACTTACACCCTGAAGCAAGCAAGTCTACTTACACTAAAGAGGATGTTTATTCAGCATGGTATGCCTTTTGTGTACAATAAATCATAATTCCACATAGCAGAGTTATCAGCAGCTCGCTTAAGGCACTTAAGCCCTGAAGCTAGGTGCAAACTAGGTTGGCGCTTCACCTAGCTTGGCCAAGTGCTTTAGTGCAGACAATAAGGTGTATGCCTCATCACCAATTGTTGTTGTCCTGAAGAGGCGACACAAAAAAAAAACATTTCTCATAATTTTTTATTTTTTTTATGACAAGCTGGCAGCCGCTACCCTTTGGGTGTGCACTGGGTATCCCACTCCTATGCATTTTTTAAAATTCATTTGCCAATATAAATGTATAGTTGTCATTTGTGCTAATAATTATTATTCTTGAATTACACATATATATTTATAATTATTTATTACTTGCACCTTTCTCTATCGAAGCTTGTGCTTTAATTGCACCTTGCATATATAGCCCCAACACATCTTAGTGCTTGTTTCACGCTTTTCGCCTTTTGATAACACTGCCACAAATTACTATATATTTGTCATATTTCCCCTTTGGAGTTGCACTATGTCATATAAGAAATGTTATAACTATAATGAATGCTAATTAAAGGCAGCAGCAAAAGGATGGTACTGCAAGATGCCCATCAGCAACCGAACCAAAATGCCAATCTGTTTGCGACCGAGGTATAATGTAGTGAGGTAAGTAGCTTGGAATAAAATAAATGCCTTCACTCATAAGTGTGGACCACTTGTGTGCATTCAACAAGTATTCTATATCAGTTTGTTCGGTGCGCCAAGCGAACTAACTCTGGTATTTAAGCCAAAAAGGTAGAAGGCGGCCATCATCCCCAAAATGCAAAGGCTGCAGTTGGCCTAAAGGGTCAACTCCAAACAGATTTCTCGGTCATCAAAAGAATAATTTTTTTTTCTTAGGTTGATCAAGCTAACCAGCACAGAAGTGGCATCTGTAGATAGAGACAGAACGATGATCAACAATAATGAGGATATCGGTACTATGCTCACTCTTCTATCCTTAGTTGAAGCAAATAAGTTCAGTTCTTTCCTACCAAAGAGTACTCAGTTCCTGTGATTGGACACATGCATTTTAAGTAATAAAGATTCATACTTGAATAAATATGTCATTCTGGTTTTACAAGGAATGATCATTGAGTTTCTTTCATCCGGGGGCCCATTGCCATCCTAAGTTCCAGACAGTTCTTTCTTTCCCGAAGTTGGGTTCTGGGCAAAGCCTGGTCTCAGAGTTAGTCTTCAAGGTATAACCAGAAGTTGAACACTTAGCTAGGGACAAAGAAGGGAAGATATCAGGAAACGGTCTCCACCGATATTGCAGGTTAGCAATAACTAGTCCCCATTACTTTCCAACTATCGCCAGTAGAGATTAAAGAGACTCACTAGAACTGCCAAAAAGAACCAAAACAAGGACCCTGAGTAACACAATCGAAGCTACCGCAGGCTATGCAACCATGTTATAAGCCCCTCCAAACCTAGAAAAAGCACATGCAAAGTTCCAAGGGAGGTTCTTTGGAGATGCTTGAAGGCTAGAGGTGTGCCGGTAGAAAAAAGGATATGTATGATTGTGCTAAAACCCCGGTCAGGACTGGGGGAGGTAACTCGAAACACTTTCCATTCATGATGGGGTTGCACCATGGATCTGCTCTTAGCCCGTTTTTATTTGCATATGTGATGGATGTACTGACGCAATACATCCAAGGGGAAGTGTCATGGTGCATGTTATTAACGGATGACATTGTACTGATTGACAAGATGCTAGGCGACGTTAATGCGAGGTGACGTTGATGCGAGATTGGAGGTTTAGAGACAGACCCTAGAGTCAAAAGGATTCAAGTCGACTAGTCGAGCATAACCAAACGGAGTACATGGAGTGCAAATTTAGTGACGTGACCCATGAAGCAGTCGGTGAGGTGAGCCTTGACACACATGTTATCCCCAAAAGAGGAAGTTTCAAGTACTTGGGTCAGAAATAAAAGGTAATAGGGAGATTGATGAGGATGTCACACATTGTATTGGGGCGAGGTGGAGGAAACGGAGACTCACAATCAATGTTTTGTGTGATAAGAACCTATCACCAAGACTTAAAAGCAAGTTCCACAAAGTGGTGGTTAGACTAACTATGCATACGGGGCGGAGTGCTGGCTAGTCAAGAACTCCCATGTCCTACAGATGAGAGTAGCAGAAATGAGGATGTTGAGATAGATGTGTGGGCATACCAAGAGAGATTAGATTATGAATGAAGATATTTGGGCAAAGTGAGAATGGCCCCTATGGAGGATAAAATGTGGGAGGTTGAGGTGCTTCAAACATGTGGAGGAGATTTGCAGAGTCCTCGATAAGAGACAATGCTATTTTAGCATGACCTATTGCAACGTCTTAGACATGTGGCCTATCGGTCACAAGGGGAAAACATTATTGATGCTCCAAAGTGTTCTCACAATTTGCAAGCTCCAAACAAAAATTAGTTGCATTCGCTAGCAACTAGACTATATGAGCTATCCCCCTCAATTGAAACGGAACTTTCAGTTGTTCAAGTAAACACAAGGTGGAGCAAGGCTAGGAACAATTATTCTTTTATCCCCAATGGAAGAATGACATATCCACTTTTAAGAAGAAGAAAAGTAAAATCGGTTTCATTTCTCAGGCTGCAAGTGTATATGACTAATATATTCTCACAACAATGTGCACTCCACTATTAATGCATCGCATATTACTTTACCCAACTTAAATATGCTGATTCATATCCATTTCTAAATCTCAGTAGCCTGGGAAAGATTCAGCAAATGGGTTTTCTCTTAGCATCACCAAAAAAACATCCTGATCAAAATTTGCAGAAATATAAATATGTTTCTCTCAATCAACCATTTCACACAGGATCAATCAATCAACTACGCGTTAATCTCAATTAGTTGGGTCAGCTCTATAAATCGTTCTCGAATAATTTTAACAGCGCTTAGCTGAACACATCACAGTTTTCACTTACACATGTAAATAATCAAAAGTTGTTTACCTTAACAGAAGAGCAGAGTTGAGGTACGGAATTCTTATGGGAAAGAACACTGGCAGCGATGTTGCGTGATATGCCAACAAATTGGAGATCACCATTAGTATCATACACCGCATATACACCAGATTCCTTCGGGAAGCTTCCAGAGATTTCATCAGGCTGTAGTGGCACGGTTAAAGGGTCTGTTTCAGAGAGCTTTTTCAGAGCTGCAACAACGATGCTTACATGGTGGCGAGTGGTGGTTCTGGTTTTGGGACGGAGAGTTATGGAAGGGAAAAGAAAGGAGGTTTTGGGAAGTGAATATGAGGAGAAAGAAGGGGTATTTTGGGAAGAGAAATTGGAGATAACGGGAAGTGAAGAATGAGGTTGTGCGAGAAATGAGATGTTGAAGGTCGCCATGGAAGAGAAGATGAAGAAGAAATGGTGGATAGTGGGAGAGTGGACTGAAGTTGGGATGAGTTAAAATCTCAACAAGTTGGGCTATTTTGATCATTTTGAGTTATTGTAGCCCATAAATGAAGCCCAGTGTGACTAGCTTCGATAACGCTCGGCTAAGTTTTGAACCTTTCCGCTAATCACACATTTACTCAGTAGCAAAAACGTTTCTCTTTACCTTTAACCTTAACTAGAAGGACAAGAAAGAAATGATTGATTTTCTTGCTCCAGCTTCCTCATTTGCACTCATCAAACCAACTTTGCTCTTTAAGAGGCATCAAAAAAGTCAAAGTAAATGTGTGAAAACTTGTTAGTTGTTATAATGGGTTGTCAAAATGAATTATGATTATTTTGAGTTTAAATCCCACTTTTCTCTAGAGTTAATTAGTCTTTTTATTGGTTTTTAAAAATATAAGCAAATTGAGATTCGAGAGCTTATTTAAGAAGGCGATAAGGGTCGACTATGGATACAAAACAAAAAAAACGTTTTCTAGTCCCTCTAAGCATGAGGGTGCTTGGGGAGGAGGGGAGAGGGGTGCCATACAAAATACATGCTTAAATATTTGTTTATTTTCTATACAATTACAATTAATTATATGTAATTATATTAAATAAATAAATTACAACTTTAAATAAAACATAGATTTAAAACAATTTTTAAAAATTAACGTTAGAGTATTTTTAAAAATAAATATTTATGTGACTTACTTTCCTTTTTAGTCCGTCCTAAAAAGAATGACACATTTCTATATTAAGTAACAATTTCACTATAAAATGTTTATTTTATCCTTAATAAAATGATTTACAGCCACACAAATTTCTATCATTCATTTTGGACCACAAATTTTAAAAGTCTTCATTTTTTTTAAACTCCGTTTTGAGTCGAACTACCTCACAATAAAATGGAACGGAGAGAGTACTATCTAAAATTTCACTTCCCCTAAATATCTTCACGAGTCTTCTGCCTTAATTGAAACAATTTTTAAAATTAACGTTAGATCAGTTTTAATAAATAAATAATTTTGTAATTTAAACAATATTTAAAAAATAATACTATTTAAAATCTCACTTTCACTAAATTTCTTCACGGTCTCCAACCTGAATTGAAACTGTGTTTTTAACAAACTGTTTGTAAAATACGTATTTTTTAAAAGAAAAAATACGAAACAAAAAGATAAATTTAAAATTCTTCAAAAACTAATTAATACAATACTAATACTAATAATAATATCATAATAATAATATAATCATAACAATAATAAAATTAAAATTGTTCAAAACTAATTAATTCAACAACAACAACACTAATTAATTTAATACTCTTTTTGAAATCAATTATAATTGTTACAATTTTTAAGTTCATCATTATCACATTAGCGTCAGCCAATTCAATTAAATTATAACTCCCTTCCACGTTTACACACGGCAAGAAGAGAAAACAATCCGTTTGAAATTTGTATTTAAATTCAAATTCAAATTATAAAACCAATTAAATTCTTAAATTGTCATTATCCTATAAATAAACTACCCCACATCTTTTAAGCCAACCCCACTCACTTCTTCTTCTTTTTTTTTTTAAAAAAAAAGGGCCCTAAAAAAGCTACCGATAAATCTATACAATGTGGATATAATGTAAACCATCAAAGCCTTTGTAAGTCTTATTTTCAGGTAATTTTTTTGCTTCAATTTTTATCCAAAATTTGTCTAGTTCTTTGGATGATTATCACATATAAACTCAATTTAAAGATAAAATTTATATGAAGCCTATCTCAAATATATATGTGAGGTTTTCATTTTTCTTCATTAATTTCAAGTTTATCACTTTGAATTTGACAATGAACAACAAAAGAGATCGACATAGAACAAAATACGTGATGTAGAGAGAAAAATTACATATTTCTTTCACTACCTTTACTATTAAATATACAAGAATGTAAGATTAAATTTGATTTTATTATAAGTAAGTGTAGTTTCTGAGTTTTCTTTGTTAAAAAATTCCTACTATTAGTTTATCTATTATTTGGATGAATTGAATTACTATTGTTTCTCAAAGTTATAATAGTGCTTGGCTACTTCCTCTCATGTATTAATATGATTTTAAGGAAAAAAACATGTGATGAAATTGAGAAATCGATATGAAGGAACCAAAATCATATAGGTTGGACTGATATTTTTGGAAACACACCACCAAATAATTGTATTTATCGGCACTAGCACCATATATATATATTTAAAAAATAATAATAATATATATTTAAATTTCAAGACTGTACTCGGAGAGCACAAGATTATCCTGGAGACCTCGACAAGTCATAAATCAAAATGTCCATCATTTAGGCATTTAAAAATTAGAAAATAATACAATTATTTTAGAATGCTTGATAGACTTTAAAATATAACTATTCCTCGTAAAGTAAAATAAGTACTACATGATAACATATGTCAGTATTATTTGTAGAAGACAAAAAATATTTAAGGAACTGAAAGACTAAAAAATTTATCGAGACCAAATAAATCTTTATCTAAACCATAATGTATATAATCAAATATCAATATATGATTTTGTCCCCTGATTTGGGTTAAATATGTAGGCCAAGTTAATTTGTGAAAAACTTTGTTTAAATATTTCATTTTTTTGTTCCATACACATAAGGTATAGTCATAATAAAAGAAAAATATTATACGGTAACTAAACAAATAATAAGAAAATAAGCAATTGACTTTCTTTTTTTTTGGTAATACGATGATATATTTTATTTATATAATATGCACCATTACATCAGGGTTGACCACATTACCCCTAACACTATCTATTAGCTCTTGCATATTAGTCTTACAACTTAATAAATTACAATAAGGCTGTGTAAGCCTAGTAAAAGAAGTTTCTCCCTTATCTGCCTTTAAAACAAAAACATTGGTGCAACTGTCCACTCTTCAAAAAGTTTATCATCATTTAGCTTCTGTCTTTCTTGAGATAATAGGTCAGCCACCGTGTTTTTTCCCCTAAACTTATGCTTGATCCGAAGATCCCCTAGCTGGTGAAGCAACTCCCTGCAATCAAAAATGACAATTGAATAAGCGTCATTTTCAGATTCTATCATATTTATTATCTCCGAAGATCTCAAACTCCTAAATGTTTAGGCTTTATGTTAACTGAAGACCATGCAATGTGAACACAACTTTAGCACATGCAGCACTGCAAATGTTTATTTTGGAACAATCCCTGCTACCCAGTTCCATGTTTATCTTGAATTATAAAGCATGTTCTCCTCCATTGGTATTACTAATCTAATGTTATTTATAACGTTTTTAGAATATCAAAGAATAGTCTATGAAATGAACATGATCTTGAATTGATAATATCGCAAGGTAGTACATATCCTAAAAAAGTTATCACAAAGATTACATTTCTCTTAGCATATGTGGTCCCCATATGAAGTTGCGTTATATTTGGTCAAGTCTCTTTGTAATGTGGCTAGGGAGTTTATGGAAGATAGGGAAACTCAAGTATTTTCCAAATGATAAACCATTTTTCATTTTAATAAGCGAGGAGACAAACATTTTTCAAGCAATTACCAAAGATAATTTGGATTTATGATTATTTATACTTTGCCCATACCATGCATAAAAGCGTTCTAGGATTTTTACAATGTTGTGGCTGCTCTTTCATGGTTGCTTGGGATCAATTTTGGCAATTCAATTGACAGTTTTGCCTTCCATTTTCCTGAAGTGATGGATTTATTGGATAACAATGGTGTTGTCTGTAGCTCGACGGTTTTTTAAGAAACTGAATTGACAAGGTCCTATCAATCTTTCCATCATAGGACGAAGTCTTTTAGGGACAATTCTAGTAATAATCTTATAAATAATATCATAAAGGCTAATGAGTAGAATTATTTTAGTGATGAGGCATTTTTGCATTTAGGGATTAGGCAGACACATGTTGTGTTGATATTTTCAAGAGTACAATTATTAATAAAACATTTTTGAATAAGTATATCATTGATGTTCCCACTACGTGTCAAAAGTTTTGGTAGAAGAAGGGGTGCTATCCATCCGGATCATGAGACTTAAAAGGGTGGAGGGAGTTTACAACAATTTTAATTTTTTCTTCCGATGGTTCTACGCCTAGTCGTGCTCTCTCCTCATTGGATAGGGAATGTTGACCATGTTTAAAGGGAAGTTATACGATATGGAGTGATTCGTATTGAAAACATTTTCGTATTAGAAGGTAGTATGATCTAGGATTGCACTTTGCTCATGTATCTAAGTGTTGTCTTCTTGTTGGAGGGATATAATTTTGTTTCTTATTAGGCGATTTAGAGTTGTGGTATGAAAGAACCTAGTGTTAGCATCCCCCTCGTTGAGCCAATTTATTGAGTATTTAAGCTTCCAGAAATCTTCGTCTTGTTTGAGAATATTGTTGATTGTCCTTCCTAAATGTTCGAGAATTTGGAGGAAAAAACTATTCGGGTAGTTTTTAGAATTATGGATGCCCTCAAGTCTTTTCATTATGATCCCTTTTTGGTGAATACATTCCCAAAAACATTTTTATTCCAAATACTAATAACATGTTTAAATTTTAAGATGACTGAGGGAACATTTTGATCATTTTTTGGTATTATCAATAATATTGGGGAGGTACGGGTGTGAGCACCACATTGTTTCAAATCTAGAAAGATACGTTTTCTAAAAGAGGAATTGTCTCTAAATAGGGATAAGAGCAGTTTGCAGTGGTCCGAAAGAGTTCTAGGTAGGTGAAGGACTTGGACATCAGGAAATTCTTTAGCCAATCTTCATTAGCAAGAAAGAGATCAACTCACTCAAATATGAGGCTATTTTTTTTTTGAATGTATTATTTAACCATGTGTAACGATTACCTTTAAACCCCTTATAAATAAGTTCTTAGTAATTTATTACATCACAAAAATCCCTTATACTGGAATTGTTTAGGGGATTCCCACCAAGTTTGTCAGCATTATTCAAAAGCTTTTTGAAGTCCCCGCCTATTAGCCATTTTCTAGAGTAGGTGTCCTTAATTCTATGAAGGTTATTCCATAGAATTTTGCTTAAGTAACAGTAGAAACTCACATAAATACAAATAAATTGACAAAAATCATTGTTTGAACATACCTTGATCATTGCATGTATTTCTTGCTCGGTGATTGCAATTTCGTCAAGCTCCACCAAGTTATCATCCCATAGAACGACGATGCCACCAAAGTTGCCCACTACCGGGACCTCAATCATTTTGTTAAATGGGAAATCATCCAATAAGACTTGGTGGTTCTGCATTTTTGTTTCTAACAACGCTACTAAGGGTGGTTTATGACAATCCAGTAAGGATATAAAATTTCTCCTAAAGTCTGGACCATTACCTCCTCTACAGTTCCATACTATAAAATTCATTGATCTGTTTAGGTTTGGTGGGGTTAGCATAGGAGTATTCCTTATGGTCATTGATGCCACATTTGGATTGTCCTTCATTGTCGGGTTCAAAACTAGTACATAATTTCCTTTCTCGGGGTTGACTAGGGTCCTGATATTTACCGAACATTTTACTAAATTTGGTGGACAAATAAGGATAAATTTTTTGTCAAACTTTTCTTTATAAACCATCGTTTTTATTTCCTTTAGAACACCTATTTGAGTTCCTGTTTCTCTTATTAGTGCTAAGGCTTCTTCTATTTCTTGAATGTTGGAATTCACTGGTTGTATTGGGACTAAGTTTAATGGAAGAGGAAGCTGGGATGTGGTCTCTCTGTTGTTCGACACCTGGGATCTTGTTCTACCCATTGAGCCCGATGGAGTTATAGATGGAGAGAAAGGATATCCTTGAGCCGAACCCTGCATCATCCAGTGATGAAAAAGTGGATCCATGTCATGTAGGTTTTGAAAAACGAAATGAAAGGCTTGGGCCTCCATCGGAGATAGGATCTGCTGAGGATTTGGCAGTGAGGATTCCCATGTTGGGATATGGAAAAATGGCATGATAGGGAACTGATAGTTCAGTGGGGATTCCCATGTTGGGATATGGAAGAATGGCATGGTAGGGAGCTGATAGTTTAGTGGGGATTCCCATGTTGGGATATAGAAGAATGGTATGATAGGGAACTCGTAGTTCATTAGGGATTCCCATGTTGGGATATGGAAAAATGGCATGATAGGGAACTGGTAGTTGAATGGAGGGTGGAGAATGCTCGACATCCATAAGTGACTATGGTAAGTCACCATCTCCATTATCATACCCTCTGAGACTAGCTGGTCCATGAATATTGAGTTTTGAACTACAACCATTACTACTTGATTCTCCATAAGTACATTAAAGATCAAGGAGTAACCTTGCAAGCTCATTTCTAACCAGGGTGTAGAAAATGTGGAGGGGATCATGGGGGTGGCGTAAATTGTAGTTGCCCCTATAATTTGGGAGTTTACTAGGTAAAGAGGGAAGAGATAGTTCTGGCTCATTTGCAAGATTGGATTTTTGAAGTAGTTTTCAGAGGGAGTGATTTGGTTCTGCTTTTTTGAGAGTGCAGTAGAAGTCTAGGTTTTATAGGAAGTAACATCTGAGAGAATTTATGACTTCATTAATTAATTTGACCTATTGGGTTCTCCCATTTAATAAGATATTAAAATCTCAATAAATTGTAGTTGACCACATATTTTTAATAATACTTAAATTTAATGAAAGATGACAATCCACGTCACGTTCTCTTGAGATGTGTTCTTTGGCATTCACATTATAATGCCTTAACCTCATATTTATCTAGACAAGATTAGATTTGACAAGTGTTTTCAAAGGAACTTTTGAAGCGAGTCTCGGGGTGGAACGTGCCAAAAAATGCTTTGGGACACAAATGAAAGACGTAGATTTATATGACGTACACCCTAGAATTTGGGATGTAAGCCCCAGGGGTAAAAACGTAAAACGCCCTGGAGTTAAATTTACTCTTTATTATTTTAGCAATATTTATACAATAAATCATATTTTTATTTTTGGTGTAATGATATTAATATGTTATACTACCATATTTTCATGTTGTAATGACTTCTCCTTAAATATATAACAAAATAAAGTAAGTCTCTTTTTTGTAAAAAGAAAATTAACGTTCGGAGACAAGTTTTATTATAATCAAAATCCAATTTTTTTAAAAAGAAAATGGCCCGAGGTCCAATCCAATAAAACAAAAAGTCCCTAGGTTTACTAAAATGGCCATATATCTATTCAGTGTAAGAGAGTACCTAATACTCTTTCCCTTTATCAATCTTATCTGCAATAAGATGTCAGTGTGTTGTCGGAGGAACTCCCAACTGTTCTGGCTGCTCTTATGGGTCATTTTCAAGCTTGGGCCCTTCTTGCGATGGTTAAAGCTTTGTCTATCACTTTCACTATTACCTGATATATCTCATCTCTTCTTTAGTTCTCCTTTTTTCCTTTGACCAACTGATTTATGGTGCTTTTGTGTAGGTGGTCGGGGTTTATCCCCAAGGAATTGAAAAATGAGGCCTGGAGTTCGTAACTCGTGAATCTCTAATAAGAAAACCCTAATCTTCTTCTTCCTTCCCCTTTTACACTGACCTCCGTATTTTCCGTCTTCATGACCAGATGAAGCTGAGTTGGTAGCTCTCTCTCTCTTCAAACTTTCTTGAATTCTAATGGTTGTCTTCAATCCAACTGTCTATTTTTTGTGAAGCTTTTTGATAGCTAAAGCATGTATTTTTAGCTTTTAATACATATATAATGTATTCTTCCAAGTAAACATGCTTAAATTCCTAGTTGTGTATTTTGGTTTCATGCCATAGATAGGTTTTGTAAATTATTTTGTTGCCATGTGACTGCTATTTTTGATTGTTTGTCCTTCTTTGTTGATGCTTTTGTCCATATGTTAATGATGAATATTAATTCTCCATGTTCAGAAACTCAATGTTGAGATTTGTGCTTTGTCACTATTTATGTGCTTCATTATGTTGCTTGGTAATCCACAAGTTTCTATAGTCCTTTGTTTGCTATGAATTCACCACCTCATTTGCCAATAGATCTGACATACTGTTTATTTCTCTGAATAATGTATGAATGATATGTGAGTTTAATTGTTGTAGTATCTTCCTTATGATATCCACTCTTTCCACTAGCTCCAACGATACCCCCCCCACTGCTCTCGTATCATTTTCAAAAGGCTTAATGAGTCAATTTCAATTATGATCTCTTCTAGTTCTCTCTCCCAAACAACTACAATGCAACATAAATTGCTACAGAATCAGCCTGTTTGTTTATAGCACTACCAATTCCTCTAGCCTTAGCATATATAAGGTCTTCTTGAGAATTCTATGAAAGTGAAGCTTTGGTTAGTAACACTTAAGCTTTTGAACTATATCAGGCCACAATATTGTCCCCAGGTATATCCATGGGTGTACCCATTTCACCAATTTCCTAGAAAAATCTTGTACTTGCATCACCATTCCACTGAGAGAAGTATTTTCTCCATGTTTAATATTATTCTTGCTCTTCTAGATTGTCCACATGAATATTGCAAGTATTGTTCTGTATATCCATTGTAATTTTGGTGAATCATGGTGTTTTCACCAGGCTATTATTAGTTATTGTAGATGCATCCCCTCCATCTTTATACGTGCAAAAATAACAAATTTCCTCCAAAGCTATTGGCTATGGAGGTTGTTAAAAAAAATGTGTGGCATTGTTTCTTCCTCCCTTGTTTGACAACACCAACATCTTGAGACTATGTGAATCTTCATCTCTTTAGATTATTATCCGTATGTAATTTTTTTTCCACACACTTCATAGGAAATAATTCACCTTAAAAGGAACTCCCTTAGCCCAAATATACCCATAATCTACTTTGATTTCCTGCTTTTCATTAGCTTCCATGCTTATTTAACAGTGGAATTTTCTTGGGTATTACCCATTCACCAAAGAATATCGTTTTGATGATCATTTCTAGGGGGTTTTATACTCTCCATAATGTATTCCAACTTATTTTTGATACTTTTGCACGCAACTTATTTTCATGCCATCCTTATCTTGTGATGAAATCCTTCACCTCTAATTCCTCCTCATTAGCAGTATCACCTTCAACATAATATAAAGCCTCTTGTGTTGCCCAATTATAAAATCAGATTTTCTTGCTTGATTCTACCGCTAGATATTGTGCTCCAACTCTTTTCTTACTGGTGTCATCTTCCTCTACACATGGAATGCACCCCATCGTGCCGCTATAATTAGGTGAAACTTCTCGTAATACTTATTCCACATGTATGAACTCTACAAAGATGAAGTGGTTGTTGCAAAACTCCATCAAAACTTAACCAGGAGAGTTTTGGATACATCATATAATGACCTAAATATCAATCTCCCTTCTTCTTTTGGATAATACATACTATCCCAAGACACCCAACGTTTATTCTTTGAACCGATGTCATTGCCCTAGAAGAACTTAGCAAAAAGAAGTTGATCTAAAAAACTCACTTGGGGGGGGGGGGGGTGTTCATAGCTTAAAAAAAAAATTAGGCATAGAATGTAGGACATGATCTATTAATAAGTACCTTCCACCATACAACATGAGTCTATTCCTCCACAAGTTCATCATTTTGACAGCCTTCTCGAAATCTTCCAAATGGCCTTTATTCTTCATCCCATAGAAAATAGGACATCCAAGATATGTAAAAGAGAAATTGCTTTGTCTCACTCCTGTAATCCTTTTTATCTGATTGCACAACCATGTAGGTACCTTCTCATGCACTTAGAAAATATTTTGATGTATGTTAATCATTTGTCTCGAAACAATCTCATAATTTCTCTAAACCTTTATCATCTTACTCATAGATGTAGGGTGTCTAGAGCACCACAAAATGGTATCATTTGCATAAGATAAATGGTTTATAGATGGACTCCATTTTGGTATCCCAAAAACTTTAAATTCAACATCATCAAATACTCTATTTAGGCTTCTTGACAAAACTTCTGATGCAATTATAAATAGAGTAGGGAATAAGGGATATCCTTGTTTCAAACATCTTGATAACTGGAAAAATTCAAAGGATTGTCCGTTCATCAATATTGGATCCTAGTTATTGATGATCGATTTCACTATCATGTCAATTATTCTTTCTGAAAAAACAAATCTCCTTATGACATTAATGAGATATTTTCCAAATACCCTGTCATAAGTGTTAGCCATGTTAAGTTTAGTAATGAGACTATTTATGTCAATCGTTTATTAAGGAGTACGTAATTGTTAACATTTAATCTTTAAATCAATTTTTTTGTAAATTGTCATTCCGCAAACCCATTAGCAGCTACTGAATAGGAAAACTATTAGAAAACAAATAGTGAATATTGATTCTAAACATGAATTGAAAATAGTAAACGAATAATTACATTGTCTTGTGGCAACCTTATGTCTTAAAAGTGATTCCAGCCTTATAGAGATGCAATTGTTGTGGTTAATCGCTCCCCAAGATTTCACAGTTACTTACACAAGATTTCACATTTACTTACAAACACGTGCACTCATGATTGAAAGTTTAATTTGAAGTTTGCACAAATAATTGCCCAGAAACTATTTAGAGAAAAAGAAAGGATGATAGTATTTTGTATGACAAAAAATATACTCAAAAGTCGTGTATTTAGACACTTGTTGTTGGATTAGGCTTACCGTGTATCTCGAATGTAGTGGGTAAAATGACGTGTTTTACCTTTCAATCCTATTTTTCATGTGCACGAGGTCACTCCTTTTTACTAGTCCTTTACAAGCTTAATAATAAATAATTTAGAAAATGGTTAAAATTTCCTTAAGCTATGCGAAATATTGAACTAATATGTCTTATGTCAAAGTTTGATCCATAATGTCCCTACCGTCAATCTATTGTTCCAAAAATTCCACTATTGTTACTTTTGGGTAAAAAATACCCTTTGTCTATTGAACATATTGTTTGTCTTCCTTTTAAACATGATATTTTCCTAATAACAACATTTTAATAATTTCCATATATATATATAATACTACTAGTAATAATAATTTGTCATTTATTTCATTTAGATAACGATAAAATACTTTTTTTAATAAAATATTTGTTTATATTTACCAAATTGAAGAATGATAAATATTTGCTAATATAATTTTTAATTTCAAAGTTAAGAGAGAACAATCATAATGCAATAAAACACAAAAAATGACTACATGCTTATATAAAAAAATATGTTTAAAACATCATCGATGGAGTTGTTGTTGAACCTTTTTTATATTAACTTTAAAATCAAGGAATATACACTTCGAAAAAATTAAGAAATATATATATTTTTTATTTATTAGATTTTTCAAAATTCATTATTTAAAAAAAATTAAGAACAAGGTTACTATGATAGTTATATATATGATCTATGTTATCAATTAACAGGTATATAAAGAAATTCTATTTAATTGATAAAAAGATATATATTTCGATGAAAAAAAATTCCTTTCGAATTCAAGTACGTATTAGGAGATAGTTTTGGCTTTAACATTAAATTAACCTTTCTCTCTCCTAAAAATGCTCGACAAACCCTAGGTAGATGACTACCTACGGTGGATGGTCTACCTTTCTCAACATCTACTTTCCCTCTCTTACAACCTATCTCCAAGGAAGCACCTCCTATTAACTCTATTTTGCCTATATCTTTTGTGAATTTAGTTTCAAACATTGATCCAAATTCTGAATCAATCCCATTAAAAGAAGTTATCATGGTGGAAGGGGTTCCATATGTCAAATGGATGGAGGAAGAGATGGATATAATGAATCGAATTGAAAATCTACAATATGCAGTTGTTGGCAAGATCACCTATTACTGGCCGGATCTTGAAGAATTGAGAAATTTATCCCTCAACAATGTGACATTAAATGGGACTATCAAATTGGTTTATTCCACATGAAACACATTCTTATACACCTTACCCTTCAAGAGGATTTCATTATTCTGATTTCTAAATGAGCCTTCTATATTCATGAAAATATGGCTACTCGTATTTAATGTTTTTTCATCTATGATGCACAATTTAGAATTAATGAAGTAAATACTGAGGCGTTGGCATGGATCTCATTCCCCAACCTTCTCATCACCTACTTTGTTAAATAATGCCTCTTCTCTTTAGCATCGGAAATGGGGAAGGAAGTTTGTGCATCTTGATCTAGCCACAATTAACAAAACTAGACCAAGTTGTGCAAGAGTCAAGGTTCTAGTTAATTTAAAATGAGATTTTCCCAAATCTGTTCGTGTGGACATAATAAATGAAGCTATAGGGGACACGAGGACTGAAGTAATTCAAATAAGATATGACTATGTTCCGAAGTACTGTGAAGAATGCATAATGCAAGGGCACAACAAAGAGGAGTGCCGAATTGGCAACATCCAGAAGGGTGGAGGTACGAAGAGAAAACTATTGTTAGGACAAAGATTATGAAACAACCTCAACCATGGATGCACAAACTTCATAAAGAAAAATCTATAATTCTATCGAATGGTAAAGTGATAGGTGGTCCATGCGTGTGGAATGTGGTAAAGGATAAAAATTCTAGCAAAAATAAGGTTACATATTCCTCAACCTTACCTATGGTGTAAAATAGGTTTGAAGGGCTACGGGAATTATTTCACAAATATGAAGATCAAGCATGAGGAAGAACCAATAATAACAACCACAGTTTAAAGGATACAAATGAGAAGATTGTTGAAAATAACAACAAACCTGATGAATCTAAAGGTGAAAGAGTTACCCAACAGAGAGAATCAGCTAAAGCTTGGATCAACCATGTTTTTGGTAAACAAAATTCTCTTTCACTTGTTCCAGTAGTCCCTATACCATAACAACAAAAAATGAGATCATAAAGAATAATAATGAAGAAGGAAGGAAATCAACAGAGAATAGAGAATTACAAGAGCATCAATGGTTGATTTTGTTCAGAAAGGTAGGGTTTTAGATGTGGAAGTAACAACTAAGAAAGTTGTTCTTGTTATAACTCCAATTTTGACTACATTCCGTTCACCCAACAAAATGCAATAACTGATCCACAACTTTTTGTGAATGAGAATGAGGGGAAAAAAGTATAGATGTTAATGAGACCTTAGTTATAAATTAGGGGGGAGAGGGTACAAATGATAATGTGATTTTAGTTCCTAACAAATCAAATGTAGCAGTGCAAAAGGGTGAAGTTTTTTATAATGAAAAGGCAATCATGTTATTCCCCACCTAGTTCAAATAGGTGAGACAAATAGTATTAATGTATTTTCTCTTAATAGAGTATTGCTTGATATTGTTTCACACATACTTAAATAAGGAAACTAGATTCACACAGAAGGTAGCATGACAGAGGCAGATATCTCTGAGGAACTTCAGATTTATCTTCTTATTGAAGAAGATGTCTCTCCTAGGATTTTGAAAAGTTCAAAAAGAGAGAAGAAGCAAGGAAATGGGGAGGATAATCAACCAATTAGAGTTTAGCCCATGAGATCTAAATCAATTTATAAGAGATGAAAGCTTTTATATGGAATATCAAATTTATGATGTCCCAACAAGCTTTTCAGAGGGTTCAGATACAACACAATTTTCATAAATTCTCTTTTATTGGTTTATTGGAGCCTTTTAAGCATTCATGGTACATTAATAAATACAGAAAAGGATTAAAGATGCAATTAACGATCGCTATTGCAATGGAAAAATCTAATTTTTTTATTAATTCAATGAATCTACAGTGATCAAAGATTCTGAACAACACCTTACCTTACTGTTAGAGAATCACAATCATGCCTAGAATTTCTTTGTCACATGAGCATATGCAAAAAGCAATGTAAAAGAAAGAATAATGCTTTGGAAGAATATGTATCAAATGACAACATGAATGGATAGTTCTTGGTTAATTACGGGGGGGGGGGGGGGGTTAAATTTAGTTCTAAATTC
>JAJOOO010002420.1:0-82909 GCA_029582685.1 Solanum piurae
TTCAAGATTTCTAAAGTTCACAACCTAAAGTTCTAAAATCCCACAATAATTCAAGTTCTCTAAAGTTTACAACTTAAAGTTCTAAAATCCTACAAAAATTCAAGTTTTCTAAAATTCATAACTTAAAGTTCTAAAATTCTACAATAATTCAAGATTTCTAACGTTTCACAACCTAAATGTCTAAAATCCTACAAAATTCAAGTTCTCTAAAGTTCACAACTAAAGTTCTAAAATCCTACAATAATTCAAGATTTCTAACATTCACAATCTTATAAAGTTCTAAAATCATACAAATTCTCTAAAGTTCACAACTTTAAGTTCTAAAATCCTACAATAATTCAAGATTTCTAAAGTTCACAACTTAAAGTTCTAAAATCCTACAATAATACAAGATTTTTAATGTTTACAATTTTAAAAAGTTCTAAAGTCCTACAATAATTCACTATTTCTAAAGTGAACAACCTAAAGTTTAAAATCCTACAATAATTCAAGATTTCTAAAGTTCACAACTTAAAGTTCTAAAATCCCTCAATAATTCAAGATTTCTAAAGTTCACAACCTAAATTTCTAAAATCCTACAATTATTCTAGATTTCTACACTTCACAACTTAAAGTTCTAAAACCCTACAAAAATTCAAGTTCTCTCAAGTTCACAACCTAAAGTTCTAAAATCCTACAAAAAAACAAGATTCCTAACATTTACAACCTTATGAAGTTCTAAAATCCTACAAAAATTCAAGTTCTCTAAAGTTCACACCTTTATGTTCTAAAATCCTACAATAATTCAAGATTTCTAAAGTTCACAACCTGAAGTTCTAAAATTCTACAATAATTCAAGATTTCTAACGTTTCACAACCTAAATGTCTAAAATCCTAAAAAATTCAAGTTCTCTAAAGTTCACAACTTAAAGTTTTAAAATCCTACAATAATTCAAGATTTCTAACGTTCACAATCTTATAAAGTTCTAAAATCCTACAAATTCTTTAAAGTTCACAACTTAAAGTTCTAAAATCCCACAATAATTCAAGATTTCTAAAGTTCACAACCTAAATTTCTAAAATCCTACAATTATTCAAGATTTCTAAACTTCACAACCTAAAGTTCTAAAACCCTACAAAAATTCAAGTTCTCTAAATTTCACAACCTAAAGTTCTTAAATCCTACAAAAATTCAAGATTCCTAACATTCACACCTTATGAAGTTCTAAAATCCTTCAAAAATTCATCTTCTCTAAAGTACACACCTTTAAGTTCTAAAATCCAACAATAATTCAAGATTTCTAAAGTTCACAACCTAAAATTCTAACAGTAATTCAAGATTTTTAAAGTTCACAACTTAAAGTGTAAAATCCTACAATAATTCAAGACTTCTAAAGTTCACAACTTAAAGTTCTAAAATCCCACAATAATTCAAGATTTCTAAAGTTCACAACCTAAAGTTCTAAAATCCTACAATAATTCAAGATTGCAAAAGTTCACAGCCTAATTAAAATTCTAAAATCCTACAAAAATTCAAGTTCATATCTAATTTCTAGAATTTCTAAGTTCAAGAATATAATTCAAGTAGCCCAATTTTCAACAACAATATAATACATATAAACACAAATACAATGGCAAATTGAAAAATTCAACTAATCTCTAACTTCTAGCTTCTAATTATTTGTTAGTTCTAACTTCTAATACTTAATTTACAATCATATTTAAAAATCCCCAATTTTTCTAACTTCAACTTTCAAACTTACTACATTCAAGAACTTCTAAGTTGCAAAAATTCAACTAATCTAATTTCATCTTTCATTTACTATCCAATATTTTTCTAACTTCAAAGTAATCTAACTTTCATATACAATTGAATGTTTTTCTAACTTCAACCATCAAACATACTAAATTCAAGAATTTCAAAGTTGGAAAATGCAACTAATCTAACTTCTAACTTTATAACTTCTAACTTCTAATTATTTGTTATTCCTATCTTCTAATACTTAATTCACAATCATATTTATAAAAAAAAAAACAATTTAGAAGAAAATCCTAAAATACAAAATCCCCAATTCTCTACCTAACTAACAGTAATCAAATATACAAATTAACAATTGAATAACACAATTCATTAAACTAAAACAATATACAAATTTATAACAAATCAAATATTACTAGAATTAAAAAAAACTAAAATTAAACCCTAACCTTAACAAGCTAAGGAAAAGAGGCAATGGGGCAAACGGGGAAAGGCAGCAACAGGACTAATGCTCAAGGAGAGAAGGGCGACAGCGGCGTGGGGCAGCGTGAGGCGGCGGCGGCGCATCAGTTTGGTTTTAGAGAGAAGGGAGAGAAGAGAGAAGAGAGATAAAGATAGAAGAGAGAAAGAGAGATGGGAAAATGGGGGGAAAACCCGTTTTTTGGTTCAATATAATTTTAAGAAAGAGACGGACAGTGTCTCTTTGTCCGTCGCATTTTAAAAAATATTTGACAAAAATTTTGACTAAAAAGCGACGGACTTAGAGATGTTGTCCGTCATTTTTTAAAAATGTTTGACTAGAAATTTTGACCAAAAAGCGACGGACTAAGAGATGTCGTCCATCGCAATTTTAAAAAACTAATTATTAAAATAAAATAAATTAAAAACGACGGACAAAATGGTTATTGTTAAATTTATTAATAATTATTTTTATTAAAAAGCGACGAACTACGTCTCTATATATATTAAATAAATAATTATTAATTATATATATTTAGCGCAAAAACAAAGCGACTGAATAAGAGATGACGTCCGTCGCTTTTTTTAAAATATTTTAAAAATAATTATTTTTATTAAAAAGAGAAGGACGGTGTGGCAAATGGCGTCGCTTTTTGGAGTGATGCAGTCCATCGCTTTTATGTCCGTCGCTTTTATGTCCGTCGTTTTTTGGCAGTTTTTTAGTAGTGCCTTCAGATATCCATATTTCACAATCCGAAGCCTTGATGGAACCTACCATAACCCACATATAGGTAAGACAATACATATCCTAGAATGACAAGTAAAAGACATATTAGGTAGGAATAAGAAGCAACATGATAGAACTGCAATAATTTAATGAAAGCAATGGAAAATAAGAACAACAAAAGATATATATACAACCAAAACAAAATATCAAAATCCCAAAAAAGTCGACCAACAATATAAACTTGTCTGAAGTACAAGAGACTAGTCAAAACTATAAACAAAAGAAGATAGTCTGATCCAGGATGTCGTAAGCTCACCATCGGTCTTTGAATATCCCCGTAGTAGGCACAAAATCAATTATAATGATGGGTGCTCGGACCTACATCATGAAAATAGACTTAGTGTATAGTATGAGTACAAAATCAATATGAACAGAAAAAAGCTCAAAAAGGAGCGCATGAAGAAAATCTAGGCTGAGGTACAAGGATGGCGCGCCAACCTAGTCCCAAATTGCTGAGACCCCAGTGCTGGCACACTACAGACGCATTGCGCCAGCTTGGGAGTTACTAAAGGGAAATCCTAACGCTGTCATGACCCGATTTCCTGAGTCATGATGACACTTCTATAACCCACTAGTATGTAAGTCAACCCGTACTTAGAATGACTAGTAATGAGTACAAGAGTAGAACTAATTCAAAGGTTCATTTCCTGAAGGAAGATTAACAAACTCCCAAGTATGGTTGCTTAAAATTGAATGCATCTCACTTTAAAAACCTCTTTCCAAAAGGTTGAGTCGGTAGACAACATATCTTCCTTGAATGTTTGAGGCTCATTTTGAAGAAAGAATGTTACAAAATCAGTTCCAAAGAAAGTAGATGTCCCTTGAAGTTTACTATGTCTTAGACTCTCTTCATTAGGTACATTCTCTTTTGGCTCTTCTCGAGGTTGTTTAAACCCTTCACTAGATCTATTGACTCTAGTTTTATAAGAATAGATGTGTTTAAAGAATTCAACATTATATGATTCCATTATCGTATTGTCATTAATATCCAGATGTTCATACTTAAGAGCCAAAAATCAACATGTCTTACTCTTTGTGGCATATCAAATGAAAGCACAATCTTAGGACCTATTTTGACCCTCTTAGGTATAAGAACTTAGACCTTGGCTAGACACCCGCATACTTTACAGCATTTCAAGTTGGGTTTTCTACCTTTCCATTTATCATATGGAATAACATGTGTCTTGATGTGAGACACTCTAGAGAGTATTTGATCTGCGTAAGGATAGCTTGCCCCCACAAGTTTTACGGTAAACCTAAACTTATAGGTAAGAAATTCATCATTTCCTTTAAATTAAGTTTTCCATTCCGTAATTCAATTATATTGAGGTTAGTATGGAGTAGTAGTTTGATGAATGATTCTAGTTTCCAAACATATCTCTGCAAAAGGAGATTTATATTCTCCACCTCTATCACTTATAATTATTTTTATCTTTTTACAATTGATTTTCAACTTCAGCTTTGTATTGCCTAAACACTTCTATTGCTTCATCCTTACCATTTATCAAATAGACATAACAATATCTAATGCAATCGTCACTAAAAGTTATGAAATATTTGTTTCCATCACGAGATGATATTGACTTCATGTCACAAATTTCAGTGTGAATCATTTCTAAGGGGTATGAGTTCCTTTCAACAGAGATTCAATACATACTTGACGTTTTGATTTATTGTACTCAAAGTTAGGCAAAACATTTAGGTTGATTAGTTATCGCAAGGTTTTGTAATTGATATGTCTGAAACATTCATGCCATAAATAGTTTGACTCAAGAAAGTAAGAAGAAGAAGAATTGTTATTTATATCAACTGCATTTACATTGAGTTTGAAGAGGCCATTAGTGAGGTAACCTTTTCCTACATACATTTCATTACAACTCACTACTACTTTATTAGAAACAAATATACATTTGAATCTGTTATTGGTCAAAACTAGTATAGAAACTAAGTTCTTTTGCAATTTTGGAATATACAAGAGTCTGTTTAAAGTCACCACCTTGTCTGTAGTCATATTCAAGTATATCTTGCTAGTTCCTTCAACCTTTGCAGCAACAAAGTTAGCCATGAGCAACTTTTCATCCGCTTTTACTATAGCATATGATGCAAATAATTTTTTGTTGGCACAAATATGGCAGGAGGCACCAAAATCTATCCACCATTTCTTTGGATTTCCAATCAAGTTGCATTCCAAAAGCATTGCATATAGATCGTCCATCTCTTTTTTGGATTCTGTCAAATTTGCTTGATCCTTGTTCTTGTCCTTCTTAGGAGCCCAAAATTCAGTAGTCCTGTGACCGAGTTTGCGACAGTTGAAGCAGTTTCATGTGAACTTCTTCTTAGGAGGATTGCTCTTTGGTCCAAGTGCTTTCTTTATTTTCTTGATTTTGTGGGATCTTCTTCAACAATATTTTCTCCAGAGATATTTTCTGCCGCCTTGTATCTTCTTTGATTCTCATGTTTACCATGAGATCTTCAATAGTCGACTCCTTACGTTTACGTTTCAAGTAGTTTTTGGAGTCCTTCCACATCAGAGGTAACTTATGAATAATGATTGCCACTTCAAAAGCACAATTCACAATCAATCAAACATTAAAGATTATGTGAGTATTAATAACATACTTAATATATTCAATACAGGTATTATATTATATACCTTTGACAAGAAGACCATGAATTATAACCTGCAACTCCTAAACATGGATGACAACAGTCTTATTGTCTGTCATCTTAAAGTCTAGAAACTTTGTCATAATGAACTTCTTCATTCCGACATCCTCTGTTTAGTACTTCTTTTGCAAAGTATCCCCAATTTCTTTTGAGGTTTTCATATTACTATACACATTGTATAAATCATTTTGCACGTCACTCATAATGTAGTTTTTGCACATAAAATCTTAATGCTTTGAAGCTTTTATTATCAAGAATCGTTCTTCACCCAGAGTTTCATTCGACATAATAGTAACATTCTCACTAATGAACTTCTGCAGACTCAACGTAGTCAGATAGAAGAACATATTTTGCTGCCATCTCTTGTAATCGACTCCAGAAAACTTTACACCTTTCAACAACGGTGCAAGAGTAGCATTTGTACGCTTTGGTGCAACCAATGTTGTTGCAGTACTCATTGTTCCAAAATTTACTTTATTTGATTTACTTTTTTTCTCATTGCAGACAGTTTAGTATATGAAATACTAAAATTAAATATTCAGTCTTTATAAAACTTGTTTTTGATTTAATGAAGATGTTCTTATATTCTTCTAATTGTTAACCAAATGAATATTAAATTCAAACAGAGTAGAAAACCATGACTTGGAGACAAACCCTAGCTTTTGGGAAATTTCTATCTTTGAAATTGAGCTTTGAAGGGACTCCATATGTCACGCCACGAAGCTACCCCCAGGACGCGGACACAGGACCTAGGATAACGAGTGACCCCAAGCTAACCTTGTTGTCATATCATAAGCATACTAAAGATAAATTGAGGTAAAGAAATACTGTGCGGAAGCTAATCATAAGATATTCTGAAATAATGGGAAATACCCATACTAAATCTGAATGTATAAATACTGAGAGTTTAACAACAACTGAAAAGGCCAACTCAAAGGCTAAAGCTGAATCTAACTATGTCTGAAATAAGCCTCTAACTGGCTAGAAGTGTTGGGACATGCTCTAGCTAAATCTAGCAAAAATTTAAACTAAGACTGAAAGCAAAGGAAGATAATCATGTCAATTGTCCTCGAAGAATGAGAAGTCACCATTGATGGTGCTGAACTAAAGATCGGGAACCGATCTATGCGTGATCTGGAATCTTAGAACCTGAATCTACACAACGAGAAGATGTAACGTAGAGTATGCGTCAGTACTTGAAAGATACTGAGCATGCAGGATAGAATAAGGCTGAACAAACATATAATCATAACTAAACCAAAGCATATATCTGAGCAATGATAAGAGAAAAGCATGACACTAAACTGAGAATACAGAGATGAACTGACTGAATGCAATGACCAAGTTTATAAAATTATGAGACTGAATATTGAACTGTGACTGATGATGTGGTCAATGCAATAGAATCTGACTGTAAGGGAGCTACTAATAACCGACATAAAACCACATGAGTTAAATGTGGAGTCCGAAGTATACGCCCCATCGAGAGGACCCAATATACCCTGCCAGAGGTATAGAGGCATTTACTGGCGTGATCACTAAATTGATGCCCACAGAGGAGACTTACAACCTACGGGGAACGTAGTTCTGGGACTTGAGGGTGACTGACCCTAGTCCACTCGGTATTAAGTTTCTCCCAATTGAGTATGTAAGTAACAATGCATGACTCAATTTATGTAATACTAGATAGCTCAAGAACTGACATGCTAATTGAAAATATAACATTAAGTACTGATAATGAAACATTCTTACCTGAGACATGTATATGATACATTGTGACTGAAATACTGAATAGCTCAAAATACTGACATGCAGATACTCATACTTGAAAACTCTTTCTCAAAAACAATTCAAAATCATATTATACTATGATCATTGATGACTCGGAAAGTCATACTGCATAAAAATTGATGGTATATCTAGATACTGTATTGTTCATACATTGATGGCCCACTCGATTGTCATACTAATCATGTTTTAGAAGCTCTTTCTCAAAATTCATCTTAAATTTCTCAAAAACTTAGTTTAAAACTCAAGTGTTGGCTTTAAAATGCTTCTCAAGATTTATAACTCAAAATAGGGTTCATGTTGAAATATACTGAAATGTGACGTTTGAAACTGAAGCATGTATATTTGTTTAACTGACCTATCATGTGTAATTCATGAATTAAAAAGAACTACACAACTAGGGTTCTAAATTTATGAAAGAATCTACACAAAACGATACTGAATTCATGACAATCTAATTTGAATCATTCTACCAGCTTAAACCCAACAATGTCTAACATTCAAGAAACCCTAGGTCTAGATAATCTGAAGTGAATCAAGAATCTGACTGAATTCTAGGGACCTAACGGGTGAAAAGAACCCACTAGTGAAATCCCACATACCTGGTGATAAATTCCACGGAGAAATCTTTCGATTTTAGGGCTGAAACTGATGAAAACGTGTTGAGTTCTTGGACTAGGGCTTGGTTGACTCTTTCTCCCTCTTTTAATTCAACTTGATGATTTTTTGGAGAATGAGTTGACTAGGGTAAGTTCTAATTAAGTTGCTAGACTTAAACTGACCAAAACTACGTAGTTTAGGGGTCCAACGCATAAGATAAAGGACCAAAACGACCATAAATGTATTCTAGCAAAGCCCATCCATAGAAGGATCGACGGTTCATTGTTTGACCTACCGGCCGTCGTTTGGGTCCATCGGTCAAGTCTACTAGACATGGCTTCACTAAAATGAGCATAACACTTTACTCGGAGATGGAATTTTAGCAAACTCGGTGGCGCTGGAAAAAGGATTCAATTATCTATCATTAGGTGGGTCATGAGCCACCTAATTCCTTTTGTTCTAAGAGTGATGACCATTTGAAGTTGATCCATCAACAATTTCCCTCTAACTGGCTGTTGACACTCACCTACGATCAGATCTATGGTCCGTAGGTCCAACCACGGACCGTACTGATCGACCGTGGGTTGTATCATAGACTATTCAGAATTGGTCCTTAACGGCGGAACCCAACACCTACGATCCGTGGTCCTACCTACAGTCTGTGGGTGGTTTCATTGGTACAGGCACCATATTTTTTGAAAACTAGGATTTTCTTCGTTTTGAGATCCGAGGTGTTACACCATAGATGAAGACTCTCCATGGTTTAAGGACTACCATACCTTAACAATGAATCTCAATTAATTTGTTGAGAAGAACTTGATTCTTGAACCCTATCTCCATCTTCTTCCTTGAAGTTCTAAAGAGAGATTTTTCTTTGGAGAGGATGAAGTTTAGGGTTTTCTTTTTAATTCTAGGGAGAATGACTTAATTGGGGAAATTTTGAGCATAAAAAGCTTATATACTTTACTAGGGAAGGAGTAAAACGATTTAGTACCAAATTAGGAAAACAACAAAAGACCCCTAAGACTCCCAACTTAAAAACTGCAGATATGCACGCTGAAGCTCGCCAAGGGAACTTGGTGACACGCCAAGTGGACCCTTGGCCCGCCTAAATTTACAGCAGCTCACCCCTAAGGAGCAGGCCAACTTGGCGATGGGGGAGCCCCTTTGGCGATGCGCCAACCCAACCGGCGAGCCTCGACCTGGCTCGCCCAATTTTCCAGCAGCTAAGCCAAGGGGGACAGCCTACTGGGAGATGGTGGCTCCACTTGGACAATCGCCAACAATCGCCAAGTTACTTTGGCGATGGCACTATCCCTCGCCAAGTGGACCGAGGAAAAAATAATTTTCCTTCACCCTTCCCAAGGTATTTTAGGCCCTTGCCCTCCCCCATGGCTAGTTACCCCCCTCACTGTTAGCCCTAGTCTAGCCTACTAGAATACGGAGTGTTACAATATCTCTCCATTGGGAACATTCGTCCTCGAATGGCGATCTAGACACCTTACGGAAGTAAAGACTCAAGACTAGCAGCCCATTATGCATGCAACATCAAAATAATGCACAACTCAAAGGCTCCAACAGTTTGCTCGCAATCCTTAGGAGGTGCCAGAAGTAGTTGAAGTTGTACACTTGTTTCTTATTGTATTCATAGTTTGATGTAGAGGTTTATTTCATGAGAGAGTAGGTAGTCAAATCCGTACTCTGATTTGTAAATATACTTTTGGATATTAATGCAAAATCTGATTTTACCAAAAAAAAAATGCACAATTCAAAGGAGGAATCTTCAACTCCATCTCAAACATAATCAATGCAATACAAGGAAGTAGGAACTACTTCTAACAACCCATTATGCATGAAACTAAACATTTCTCATATTTATAGGTGGAACTACCTTCTCCCACTAAAAGCATGCTCAACACATTACCATGGAGCCAATATGTAATTACTTTCAAAAGCATAGTAAAGCATGTTCATCAACTCATCTAATGAAGTCAACTAGGCAACTAATACTAAACGCACTACATCACGAGGAACATAAATCATAAAAATTCATTTTATTACTAATCATGAATTTCTCAAGAACATGCATAATCATAAGGAAATCATGGAAAAACACATATACACACATGACTCCCAAAACAATAAAACTCGAGAGGAACTAATTAACTCAAGCCTAAATAGGAGTAGAAGGAAACAGATGAGGATATCGAGACTTCATATCGCTCTCGGCCTCCCAAGTAGCACCCTCAACTAAATGATTTCTCCATAAAACCTTCACGGAAGCTATTTCCTTGTTTCTCAATCTCTTGACCTGCCGGTCTAGGATTTCAACCGGAACCTCTTCATAGGAAAGGCTTTCATCAACTCCCAACCCTTCTAAAGGAATAATGGATGCCGGATCTCCAACGCACTTCTTAAGCATAGAAACATGAAATATCGGGTGAACCAAGGCCAACTCATTAGGCAAATCCAACTCATAGGAAGTTTTCCGAATACGGTTCAAAATTTGATATAGGCCTACATACTGGGGACTAAGTTTCCCTTTCTTGCCGAATCTCATCACACCCTTCATGGGTGAGATTTACAAATAGACCCAATCACTACCTTCAAATTTTAGGTCCCTTCTTCTCACATCGGCATAAGACTTTTGTCTACTTTGAGCCGTTCTCAACCTCTCTAATGAGCCAAATTTTCTCAATAGCTCCATAAACCAATTCGGGAGCCAGCAAGAAGAGCAATTTCACCCACGTCAATATGGGCTAGGCTCGTTAATATGGGTTAGGCTCATTGGGCCGTCCTGGCCTAACCCGTGATTTGATATGGTTGGGCTACGACTTTTGGAGCACATTTAAGAAGGGAGATTTTTAGTCTGGCCTGAATAAGCCTGTCGATTTGTGAGGCTTGAGAAATATGGATAGGGTCGGCCCGTGGGCCAAATAAAAATTAATTAAAAATCAAAAATAAAATAGAGTATTAAAAATAACAAGAGTCTAAACTCAAAATCTGCTTAAAGTTTGAAATATTACAATTTAAATATAAATTATGTTTATAAACTGTGTACTACATAGAATAAAAATTTCCTAAAATTTCTAGGAATCACTACATAGGCGGTAGCCTATGGAATATTGTCATAGTTTTTGTGTTTTATTATAATCATTGGAAAATAATTAGGTTAATATTTTTATTTAGCTATTTATTCTTTTACTTGAAATTAAGCTTAATAAATATTACAAAGATAATTTTACTTGTGGATTTGATTAACAAGTAGTAACACTAACACCATGTAATATTTTCTTGTCAATATTCATGAAAATATTTTTAAATTATAAATTAATTTAAAAAATTATAAAAAGTATACTTTTAAGAAAAGAGGGTTGGCCCGACAAGCCTGTAGCCCACATACGTGTGGGTTGGGCCAATCATTTTCTGGCCCACATAAATAAATTGGCTAGCCCTGCCTGGCCTGTCAAATTTCAAAGCCTGTATGGGTTAGCCCGGATGGGGTGGGCTAGCCCATATTGACAGCTCTATAGAAACAGTAAAAATAAAAAAGAAAGACAGAAAATAAAACAATCCGAGTCCACAGAACCGACTATGTCCTTCAGAAATTTAACCCCTTCAAGTACCCGAGCTTGTAGATTTATTCCTCATAAGATAAAATAAATTAACAATTAAAGAAATAGTGGTACCTCAAACTTCGATAATTTCAACAAACTCAAAAAGATAGCAACGAGATAACACACACAAATATGATTAATCATTTTAGTTTTGTAACAAATGTATGTAGAAGAAGGAAGAATTCAATGTTGAAAACAAAGAGAAAACTTCTCTATTTATAGTCAATCTATAGGTGTGAACATACCTATTCAGAATAGACTTGTCTGTTCAAAACGGTGTCGTCTTTTGAGAAAAGAAGTGTCGGTTCGGAAGTAACATGTCCCTTCCGAGCGAATTTCAAATTATTCCATTACGTGAATTTTTAAATTAGTCGTATTGAGTGAATACAAATTAAGTCTGATAATTAATTAATTAATAATCCAAATTAATATTAAGAAAAAAGGAAATTAATTAATGAGATTGATTAAATAAATTTTACCTAAAAATTATTAATCACATGCTCATGCCAATGTTCATGCTGAAGCCGAGCGAGCGACGATGACGGCACGAGGGGACACCCTTTACTTAACCCTTTAAGAGCTAAAGAAATTGTTTCCTAATATAAGGACAAAAAATTTCCTTTCTTCTAACAATATGGGAGAAATAACTTTTCATTTTCCCTCCAATTGGTTCCCCCACATTTCCCAATTTCTCATTTCTTATTCACACCTTGCTTAAACCCAACAAATTCACCTCAATGTATAGGGGAAGAATTGGAAAAATGAATTGGAAAAAATTGGGGTAATAACATGGGTAAATTATGGGATAGATGGGTCAGTACTTACATGAGCTACACAACATAATGAGGTAGAATATGAATGAATAAATAGTTAGAGAGTACAATAATTTTAAAGGAAATAAAGGTCATTGCCTTTCAATAATGTGCTTGGACATTCAAGACTAATAAGGATATTAATTATGAGGAAAATAATATAATGTATTATAATATCAAAAGCGTCAAAAAGAACAACTGAGAAGTTTAAACTCATTCACAAAGTTCCTTCAATTTTTAGAGGTGTTTTATATGATCATGTTTGAGAAACCAAATCTTCTTCAAGACTAGTAATGTCTTATATGACAAACAACGTGATAGATAGTTTTATCATCAAACACGACTCTTAATGCATGTTTACATCACATTTACCCAACAATAATGTGACATAAGATATTGTCGTTAATCTTCCATTTTTTTAAAATTATAGAGTCAAGATACTTGAAATTCCTCTCTTTACCATGACGTTTAATTTGATAACACTAAAAATATAATAGTTACCTTGGTTGCAAAATCAAGAGAAAAAAATTAGAAAATTAATCGGATTTGGTTGTACATAAATTTATCTTCACAAATTACTAAAAAAGGCATTCTATAAGTAAAACTATTTTTGGGCCTAATACAAGCATAAGGGATTTTGGCTAAGTGATCTGGCCCATTAGTTAATCTAACCCTACACCCTAATACTATTTATATCAATCCTATTATAGGTGTTGGAAGGCAGTCTAAATTATCTAGAGAACGGCTAGGGTTTTAATGAAATATTTTGGATAGTAAAACAATGATATTTAGGTTGTGGAGATGGGGCATCTATCTAATACGTGAGGAATTCTGAAGATAAACAATTGATTCTTGGTTGTTGCAGATGATCCACTTCTTCAAGGAAAAAACTTGTAAGTATCCTAATAAGCGTATTACTTACATACAAATGTTAATATCACGAACTACTCAGACATCACAATTTTCTCTGCATATATGGCAAGTGCTGTTTTTTGACAGCCATGTGAATATGCAACTCCTATGAAATATATGTGTATAAGGTGTAATCATTATAACTGCCTTTTCTTCAAAAATCTCAAAAAAAAAGGGGACTTTTCTCCCAATTTAAATTTTCACCAAAACACTCAAAATTACTTGATAAATAGTCAGAAATTGTTCTGGCTATATGAGAAGTTTTCTCTTTAAAAGATAAATCTGATAACCCCAAAGGAGTATTTTTTTTAATCTTAATTGATTTTTCTTTGAGGTTATCATATTTGTTTTCTTGAAATACATCATTCCTCATTTATCTAACACAATTTATGATTATTTGTTAAGTGCCTATGAGTGTATTGGAAAAAAAATCGATCTTTTTGAGTAATATGGATGATAAGTTTAACAGTATTGATGTGTCTATATATGTGGATATACAAAAGGAAAATTTTGAAATTGTATCACAATAAATTAATGAATTTTATAGTTTAAAATTAATCAATTGTATGAAATGGTAGCGAATGATAGTAACAACAAAACATAGAGGGTGAATTTCATTTACAAGTTGATGAGGTTTATGAATATGGTGGTGGAGTTAATAAAAAGAGGAGAATTGATATACTTGTACCAAAAACACTTGAAATTGAAATAGAGTATAAAATTTGTGAAATTGAAATAGAGTATACTTTTCATGATTCTCATGTTCATGAAATGTTAGATACTCCATTGAATTTTTTGATAGAGAAAAGAAGATTTCTGGATAAACCTTAAATTTTGGGGAAATACTAGAACTTAGGGATATGAAGAGTGGTTTGAAGATTGTTATATTGAACAGAGGAGATGCTGTGATTTTTGAATTATAAGATATATGACTAATTTTTTTAAAATTTTTGAAGAAAATCCAGTTGTAATGATACGCCTGATGCACATATTTTTTGTAAGAGTGAGTTGCACATTCACATGGCTTTCAGAGAATCACGCTTCCTCTATCTTTAGAGATTGTAATGTATTATTAGTTCTTGATATTCACATTTGTATGTGTAATAATACGCTAGTTAGAAGACTTACAAACATTCTCCTTATGGAAGTACATCATGTACAACAACTATGATTCAAATTACTGATCATTAGGATTCCGCACATGATGAATGGATGTCTCAATTCAACAACCTAATTATTCTCTTTCAATAAAGGTGAAAATGTGTCTCAATAAGATTATGCTACAGCATTGGGAAATCCAATGAACATTAAATGTCTTAAGAAGTATATGTGACAAATCATCTTCCTTTGTTTGAATGTCTTCATCATCCTCAGTTTAATATCTTCTGAATTATGTCTTCACTCCATCGAGTAGGTATCTCGAACAAAAGGTCAAATAGTTTACAACTTAGGAATCCCATACTATTGATCCTTCTACATTTTTTCCAATTACGAACAAACCTCTTAAAGTTACACAAGTTTCTTTTAATAGGATACATTTAATGCAAATGAGTAGGGAACCCAAGTTTAATTTCATCTACTAATTGGATAGGCAAATATTTATTATATAAAAAAGATGGAGGAATAAATCTTTTCAAGGTCACATTCTATATCTATGATTTCAACCTTCATCTTATCAAGATCTCTTTATTGTAACCTTACTACATATGGATCTACAATAATATTCCAACCTAACCAAGGTCAGCCACACATTCTTGGGTAACACTTTTCTGACAACAATCTGGAGTAAGTAATGCATTATGAAATAAGCATCATCGCTTTTATATCATATTACTTTAATCTCTTCAATTTGCACACGATTTGATATATGGGAGGCATACCCTTTTGGTGATTTGTCATCTTTTAAAATGGAGAAACAGAACAACCGTTTCTCCTCTTGTTTCATGGAAAATGAGCTTTTTCTTTATGAATGTTGTTACTATCATGATATTTTATTGGTTGAAGTTCTTTGCATATCCCCATCTCATTTAAGTCGTGAAGAGAAGTTAGATGATATTTTGACTGTCCAAGTATATCCAACAAAGTTCAAAGAAAAATGTCACACATATTCTTTTCTATATGCATCACATCAACGTTGTCCTCAATTTGTTGGTTGCGCAATACAACAATTAAAAAAACATTGATTTTTTTTCATGGATCATCATTTTTTCCTTTTATTTTCTTTTGGCTCTTTCTATAGGTATTATTTAATTCACGTAATTCTTCAAGACCTTTTTGGCCTGATAAGGTAGTAGGTGCATCTCTATGCTCCTCTTCACCATCAAATGATTTCTTATATCTTCTAAATGAATGATCAAAAATTAAAAATAGTTGATGATCCAAGTAAGACATCTTATGACTATATTTGAGATATTGGAAACAAGTATTATAAATACATGTAGGGTATTTCCATCTCCCATTGATTCTCTATTAGGAAAGCATTACCAGTGCTTTAAACTCACAAATTTTTCACAATAAAGTTGAACTCATAATAAATTTTGGGTTAATTTCAACATCATATGTTTTCACTCACACTTCGCATAGTTTCTTCAACTCTGCAATCACTGGTTGCAAGGATATATCATTTCTAGGACACGATAGACCTACATTAATCATCGACACTATTATATAGTCCGACTTCATCTAAATCCATGATGATAAATTATAGTTCATTCACATAATGTTTTATGTGTTATAGAAAATGCTTATTGTTCAAAATGGAAGCTTGAAAGACCCAATTTTACGTTTCGAGCATTATTAACAAATTTGGGGAGGAAGGAATCAAAATCCTTCCAAATTTCCCTATCTGTAGGTTGTCTTAAATTTCTATCTTAGGGTCATTTAGTTTTATGCCATGTCATAGAATTAGATGTTTCAAAACACATAAATATCTTCTGAAGCCTATGCTTTAAAGGAAAGTACGTTAAAATCTTCACTGAAATTTTAATAACCGTATCAATTAAGTCATCATGAACATTCCTCCATCTAGAAAATTAACACAAATGAGAAATTATATAACTTTGCATTGTCATAAAAAAAAACTAAGAAATCACTAGTGCATGCATAATTTTTTTCATAATGAAGACCCAAATCATTTATCAACTTTTTTGCCTTGAAGAAAGATTCGGGTACCTGATGAGAAACTGGAAATGCCTCTTTTATCAAGTCTAACAAGTATGTAAAGGCTACATTATTCAACCTGTGAATGCATTTAAACAAGTATAACAAAATTGTTAAACAAAGGCCTCATTTGTTTGCACTTAATGGAGGTCTTAATCTGAATGGTTCAGACATTTGGTCACTAAGTGCATTTAGTTTTTCTACTTAAAAATAACTTAATTGATCTGAAAAGGTCTGAATGATTCAGATCTGTGACAAAGTCTTATTCTCATTCAGACTCTTTTAAAGTTTGCTTCACATTTTTTTTGAAAAAAAATTCAAGCCTCTCTCATTTTCAAATTTATTATTTATCAAATTATTTTCCTTACACTTTTAATTTTTTTCTTTGTTGGTTATTTTATCAAGAACTGATAAAATATATTGTAAAATTTATTATTTGATTAAAGTAAAAGCAACTTCATAAATATATGTGTTATTGAAATCAGACGATGATGCCTTTATAAATTTTTAAAAATCATCCGAATGTATCATGTTCATTATTTATTTTAGAGAAGAGTATATGAACAAACACATTATAGAACATAGAAATGTTTAACTTATTTAGTTAAGATTAATTTATGTTGAATTTTATTTTTATTTTAAAAATATGACTACATTTTCTTCTAACAATTATTTTATCATTATATTTATATATGTAGTCTATATAGTTCCATTTTATTTTTTTCGAACTTAGAATATTCATTTATAATTCAAATATCTTAATGCTCATCAAAGAATGAAGTTTTTTCTACTATTTTATTATTGAAATATTTAACTACTATTTAATTTGAATTTCTAATATTTATTGAGATGTTTAAAAACAAACGGTCTTAATCATTTAGTGTTTACATCTATAGACAATATCTTAATCATTCAAATGTGCATTTAGATTCAGACGTCTTAATCTTAATAAAAACAAATGAGACCTAAACTTAGAAAAAGTTTTACATCATGGGTACAACTCTTGTTTCCTTTCCTCCACTAATTTAAAAAAACCCTTGGTATCTTCATGGTCCCCCCCTCCCTCTTTCATGTCTCGGGTCATCTTCTTCATTTTTAAAAATATCATGAAGTAGTTTATCAATATCGTCATGCATGTTGGAAGTTTCATCATCATTGGTTGGATGTGGCGTATTTCTTGAGGAAAAGCGTATTCTTTTACAAAAAAACCTCACTTGGGGTTTATCCATGAACAAATCCATGATAAATCAAGTGATCCTCCACCAAATTTTAACAATACCAATAATACTTCTTAAAAGGGCATAATATTTCATTCCTCTTGAAGCTCATCTAAATGTTGTATAAAGAAAATCATTAACTCCAAGAACTCACTCATCGGTGGATCTCACTACTAATAAACTGTCAAAAAGAGACGGAAAAAAGCGACGAACTACGTTGCTTTTTTGGCCAAAAACAACGGAAAAGTGATGCAATCAATCTCGTCGCTTTTTGGCTCGACGCTTTTTCAAAAGCGACGGATTGCGTCGCTTTTTTTTTTTTTTTTTTTAAAATAGTTTTTTTGAAGAATGCGACGCCGTCCGTCGCATTTTTTATTTTTTATTTTTTTAAAATTTTAAAAAAGAGACGAAGTTCATCGCTTTAATTCATTTTTCAATTTTTTAGAATCTTGAAAAGCGACGGACAATGAGACGCCGTCCGTCGCTTTTTTGGAAATAAACATTTGAAAAATCCAGAAAAGCGACGAACTAAAGGACCCTGTCCATCACTTTTCTGGGTTCATAAAAAATAAAATTAAAAAAAGCAACGGACTAAAGGACCCTGTCCGTCGCTTTTCTGGGGTTTTAAAAAAATAAAATCCAGAAAAGCGATGGAAAAAACCACCCTGCTCGTCACTTTTTCTGCAATTTTTTTGACAGCATAAACTGTCAGTAGTTTCTGCTGCCCACCTACAAAAACAATTCAATTCAATTCAATTCAGTTCAGCCCCTATCAAACACAAAACATTATAAAGAAGCTACACAAAATATAAAACAACAAACTTAAATTAACATTCAAAAATATCTAATTAACAATTTAATGACTTATAAAGTCTTTCAAAATTCGTTTCAAAATTACAAATAGTTAATAAAGACTATATTTTATCAAGATTTCTAAAGTTCAACCTAATAATTAGTTCATAAATTCTATAAATCAAGATTTCTAAAGTTCACAACCTAAACTTTAAAATCCTACAATAATTCAAGATTTCTAAAGTTCACAACTTAAAGTTCTAAAATCCCACAATAATTCAAGATTTCTAAAGTTCTAAAATCTTAAAATAATTCAAGATTTCTAAAGTTCACAACCTAAAGTTCTAAAATCCCACAATAATGCAAGTTCTCAAAAGTTTACAACTTAAAGTTCTAAAATCCTACAAAAATTAAAATTTTCTAAAATTCATATCTTAAAGTTCTAAAATTCTACAATAATTCAAGATTTCTAATGTTTCACAACCTAAAGTTCTAAAATCCTACAAAATTCAAGTTTTCTAAAGTTCACAAATTAAAGTTCTAAAATCTTACAATAATTCAAGATTTCTAACATTCACAATCTTATAAAGTTCTAAGATCCTACAAAAATTCAAGTTCTCTAAAGTTCACAACTTTAAGTTCTAAACTTCTACAATAATTCAAGATTTCTAAAGTTCACAACCTAAAGTTATAAAATCCTACAATAATACCAAGATTGTTAACATTTACAATCTTATAAAGTTCTAAAATTCTACAATAATTCAAGATTTCTAAAGTTCACAACCTAAAGTTATAAAATCCTACAATAATACCAAGATTGTTAACGTTTACAGTCTTATAAAGTTCTAAGATCCTACAATAATTCATGATTTCTAAAGCGAACAACCTAAGGTTTAAAAACTACAATAATTCAAGATTTCTAAAGTTCACAACTTAAAGTTCTAAAATCCACAATAATTCAAGATTTCTAAAGTTCACAACCTAAATTTCTAAAACCCTACAATTATTCAAGATTTCTAAACTTCACAACCTAAAGTTCTAAAACCCCACAAAAATTCAAGTTCTCTAAATTTCACAACCTAAAGTTCTTAAATCCTACAAAAATTCAAGATTCCGAACATTCACAACCTTATGAAGTTCTAAAATTCTTCAAAAATTCAACTTTTCTAAAGTACACCTTTAAGTTCTAAAATCCAACAATAATTCAAGATTTCTAAAGTTCACAACCTGAAGTTCTAAAGTTCTACAGTAATTCAAGATTTCTAAAGTTCACAACCTAAAGTTTAAAATCCTACAATAATTCAAGACTTCTAAAGTTCACAACTTAAAGTTCTAAAATCCTACAATAATTCAAGATTTCTAAAGTTCACAACCTAAAGTTCTAAAATCCAACAATAATTCAAGATTGCAAAAGTTCACAGCCTAATTAAAATTCTAAAATCCTACAAAAATTCAAGTTCATATCTATTTTCTAGAATTTCTAAGTTCAAGAATTTTCAAGTTCAAGAATATAATTTAAGTAACTCAATTTTCAACAACAATATAATACATATAAGCACAAATACAATTGCCAATTGAAAAATTCAACTAATCTCTAACTTTTAGCTTCTAATTATCTGTTAGTTCTAACTTCTAATACTTAATTTACAATCATATTTAAAAATCCCCAATTTTTCTAACTTCAACTTTCAAAATTACTAAATTCAAGAACTTCTAAGTTGGAAAAGTCAACAAATCTAATTTCAACTTTCATATACTATCCAATAGTTTTCTAACTTCAAAGTAATCTAACTTTCATATACAATTGAATGTTTTTCTAACTTCAACCGTCAAACATACTAAATTCAAGAATTTCAAAGTTGGAAAATGCAACTAATCTAGATTCTAACTTTATAACTTCTAACTTCTAATTATTTGTTAGTTCTATCTTCTAATACTCAATTCACAATCATATTTTTAATAAAACCCCAATTTAGAAGAAAACCCTAAAATAAAAAATCCTCAATTCTCTACCTAACTAACAATAATCAAATATACAAATTAACAATTGAATAACACAATTCATCAAACTAAAACAATATACTAATTTATAACAAATCAAATATTACTAGAATTGAATAAAACGAAAATTAAACCCTAACCTTAACAAGCTAAGGAAAAGAGGCAATGCGAACAACGGGTGGCGGTGCCGACGGGGCAAGGCAGCAACGGGACTAATGCTCAAGGAAAGAAGGGTGATGGCAGCGTGGGGTGGCGTGGGACGGTGACGGCGGCACAACAGTTTGGTTTTAGAGAGAAGGGAGAGAAGAGAGAAGAGAGAGAAAGAGAGATGGTAAAATGAGGGGAAGACCCATTTTTTGGTTCAATATAATTTAAAAAAACGACAGACATCATCTTTTTGTCCGTCACTTTTTTAAAAATAGTTGACCAAAATTTTGACAAAAAAGCGACGGACTTAGAGACACTGTCCGTCGCTTTTTTAAAATATTAGACTAGATATTTTGACCAAAAACGACGGACTAAGAGATGCCGTCCATCGCTTTTTTTAAAAACTAATTAATAAAATCAAATAAATTAAAAATGACGGACAACGTGGTTATTGTTTAATTTATAAATAATTATTTTTATTAAAAAGCGACGGACGGCGTCTCTATATATATTAAATAAATAATTATTAATTATATATATATTTAGCACAAAAATCCGCAAAAAAAATGACGGACTAAGAGATGCCATCCGTTGCTTTCTGTAAAATAATTTTAAAAGTAATTAGTTTTAATAAAAAACGTCGGACAATGTGGCAAATGGCGTTGCTTTTTGGAGCGACGCAATTCGTCGCTTTTCTAATCGACGTTTTTTGGCAGTTTTTTAGTAGTGTCTTCAGATATCCATACTTCACAATCCAAAGCTTTGATGGAACCTACCATAACCCACATATAGGTAAGACAATACATATCCTAGAATGATAAGTAAAAGACATATTAGGTAGGAACAAGGAGCAACATGATAGAACTGCAACAATTTAATGAAAGCAATGGAAAATAAGAACAACAAAATATATATATTCAACCAAAACAAAATATCAAAATCCCACGACATGGTAGTAAAAAGTACAAACCTACTAAAAGAATACAAGTCCCAAAAGTCGACCAACAATATAAACTTGTCTCAAGTACAAGAGACTAGTCAAAACTATAACCAAAAGAAGATAGTTTGATCCAAGATGCCATAAGCTCACCATCGATCTCTAAACATCCCCGTAGTTGGCTCGAAATCAACTATAATGATGGGTGCTCGGACCTACATCACGAAAATAGAGTTAGTGTATAGTATGAGTACAAAATCAATAGGAACACAAAAAACCTAAAAAAGGAGAGCAAGAAGAAAATCTAGGATGAGGCATATATCCTCATCTCATTTAAGTCATGAAGAGAAGTTAGATGATCTTTTGACTGTCCAAGTATATCCAACAAAGTTCAAACAAAACTGTCACACATATTCTTTTATATATGCATCACATCAACATTGTCCTCAACTTGTTGGTTGCCCAATACAACAATTAAAAAAATATGGATTTTTTTTCCATGGATCATCATTCTTTCCTTTTTTTTTTCTCTCTTTCTATAGATATTATTTAATTCACATAGTTCTTCAAGAAATTTTTTGCCTTATAAGGTAGTAGGTGCATCTCTATGCTCCTCTTCACCATCAAATGATTTCGTATATCTTCTAAATGAATGATCAAATGATAAAAATAGTTGATGATCGAAGTAACACATCTTATGACTATATTTGAGATATTGGAAACAAATATTATAAATACTTGTAGGGCATTCCCATCTCCCATTGGTTCTCCATTAGGAAAGCATTATCAGTGCTTGAAACTCAAAAAATTTCCACAATAAAGTGGCACTCATAATAAATTTTGGGTTAGTTTCAACATCATATGTTTTCACTCACAATTCGCATAGTTTCTTCAACTCTGCAATCATTGGTTGTAAGGATATATCATTTCTAGGACACGATAGACCTACATTAACCATCGACAATATTATATAGTCCGACTTCATGTGAATATATGATGATAAATTGTAGTTCATTCACATAACGTTTCATGTATTACAGAAAATGCTTATTGTTCAAAATGGAAGGAAATCATCGCTTGAAAGACCCAATTTTACGTTTCAAGCATTATTAACAAATTTGGGGAGGAAGGAATCAAAATCCGTCCATGCTTCTCTATCAGTAGGTTGTCTTAAATTTCTATCTTAGGGTCATTTAGTTTTAAGCAATGTCATAGATTTATATGTTTCAAAACACATAAATATCTTCTGAAGCCTATACTTTACAGGAATGTACATTAAAATCTTCACTGAAATTTTAATGACCTTATCAATTAAGTCATCATGAACATTCCTCCATCTAGAAAATTAACACAAATGAGAAATTATTTAACTTTGCATTGTCATAAAAAATACTATGAAATAATTAGTGCATGCATGATTTTTTTCATAATGAAGACCCAAATCATTTATCAACATTTTTGCCTTGAAGAAGGATTCGGGTACCTGAGAAACTGGAAATGCCTCTTTTATCAAGTCTAACAAGTATGTAAAGGCCACATTATTCAACCCGTGAATGCATTTAAACAAGTATAACAAAATTGTTAAACTAAGGCCTCATTTGTTTGCACTTAATTGAGGTCTGAATTTGAATGGTTTAGACATTTGCAATTAATTACATTTATTTTTTCTACTTAAAAATCACTTAATAGATCTGAAAAGGTCTGAATGATTCAGATCTGTGAGAAAGTCTTATTTTCATTCAGACTCTTTTAACGTTTGCTTCATATTATTTTTTTTTGAAAAAAAATGCAGGCCTCTCTCATTCTCAAATTTATTATTTATCAAATTATTTTCCTTACACTTTTAATTTTTTTCTTTGTTGTTTATATAATCAAGAACTGATATAATATATTGTAAAATTTATTATTTGATTAAAGTAAAAGCAACTTCATAAATATATGTGTTATTGAAATCGAATGATGATGCCTTTATAAATTTCTTAAAATCATTTGAATGCATCATGTTCATTATTTATTTTAGAGAAGAGTATATGAACAAACACATTATACAACATAGGGATGTTTAACTTATTTAGTTAAGATTAATTTTTGTTGAATTTTATTTTATTTTAAAAAAAATGACTACATTTTCTTCTAACAATTATTTATCATTATATTTATATATGTAGTCTATATAGTTCCATTTTATTTTTATCAAACTTAGAATATTCATTTATAATTCAAATATCTTAATGTTCATCAAAGAATGAAGTTTTTTCTACTATTTTATTAATAAAATATTTAACTTCTATTTAATTTGAATTTCTAATATTTATTGAGATGTTTAAAAAGAAACGGTCTTAATCATTTATTGTTTACATCTATAGACAAATATCTTAATCATTCAAATGTGCATTTAGATTCAGATGTCTTAATCTTAACAAAAATAAATGAGGCCTAAACTTAGAAAAAGTTTTACATCATGGGTACAACTCTTGTTTCCTTTCCTCCACTAATTTAAAAAAACCCTTGGTATCTTCATGGTCCCTCCTTCCCTCTTTCATGTCTCAGGTCATCTTCTTCATTTTTAAAATATCATGAAGTAGTTTATCAATATCGTCATGGATGTTGGAAGTTTCATCATCATTGGTTGGATGTGGCGTATTTCTTGAGGAAAAGCCCATTCTATTAAAAAAAACCTCACTTGGTTTATCCATGATAAATCTAGTGATCCTCCACCAAATTTTTACAATACCAATAAAAATTGAAATACTTCTTAAAAGGGCATAATATTCCAGTCCTCTTGAAGCTCATCTAAATGATGTATAAAGAAAATCATTAACTCCAAGAACTCACTCATCAGTGGATCTTCAGATATCATATTTCATAACCCGAAGCTTTGATGGAACCTACCATAACCCACATATAGATAAGACAATGCATATCCCGGAATGACAAGTAAAAGACACTATATGTAGGAACAACAAGCAACACGATAGAACTGCAACAATTTAATGAAAGCAATGGAAAATAAGAACAACAAAAGATAAATATACAGCCAAAACAGAATATCAATATCCCACGACCTGGTAGTAAAAAGTACAAACCTACTAAAAGAATACAAGTCCCAAAAATTGACCAACAATATAAACTTGTCTCAAGTACAAGAGACTAGTCAAAACTATAAATGAAAGAAGATAGTCTCATCCAGGATGCCATAAGCTCATCATCGGTCTCTGAATATCCCCGTAGTACGCTCAAAATCAATGATAATGATAGGTGTTTGGACCTACATCACAAAAATAGACTTAGTATATAGAATGAGTAAAAAATCAATAGGAACACAAAAAAAGCTCAAAAAGGAGAACATGAAGAAAATCTAGGCTAAGGTACAAGGCTGGCGCGCCAACCTAGTTCAAAATTGCTGAGACCCCAGTACTGGCACACTACAGACGCGTTGCGCCAGCTTGGGAGTTACTGAAGGGAAATCCTAATGCTGTCATGACTTGATTTCCAGAGTCAAGACGACACTTCTATAACCCACTAGTAGGTAAGTCAACCTGTAGTTATAATGACTAGTGATGAGCACAAGAGTAGAACTAGCAGAACAAACAATAGATAATAAAAATAAGACATAAGTGGAAGCAAACAAATTCTATGTACAATAGATTTCCTCCCAGAACATGGAAATCATGAGTTCATATCTGTCTAATATGAAAATACAAGTCCTAAAAGTGGACCACAACAAGACGTCTCAAAGGCAAAAGACTAGCTAAACATATACTGAAGGTGACAAGCTAATCTAGGATGTCAAGTGCTCACCCTCATCTCCGATCCCTAAAAACTTCAAAAGACGGCATGAACGATCATCGTTGGTATCTAGTACTTGAGCCTGCATCACGAAACAGATGCAAAGTGCAACATGAGTACCAAGAAAAGGTACTTTGTTGGCATCAAAGGTCGACTGAGTAGGATAGGTAAAACCAATATGAAAATATAGAATCTAGACACAAACAAAGGTCTAAGGGAATATGAAAAAAAGCACATGGGCATACCGAAAGCAAATCTAAGTACAGCTAAACTAAATCTAACTGGACCCCCTCAAGCCCAGAAGGTACAAAGGTACACAAAATAGCTAAGACTACAAGAGTGAGTTGCCTTAAATCTGGATCCAATAAGAGTACTCTAGGTCATGAACCCTAAGTGATGACCTCTAGCTAGATATAAATGCCTCAAATCGTAAAGATCAACCTTGAACAGCAGATAAAGGCCTACTGTAAATAACAACCTCAAACTGGAAATAACAGCCTTGAACCGTAAACATCAACCTCAAGCTAAAAATAGTCATAGTATTCAATCAACTCCTAACCTAGCTAGCAAGAGTGACAAGCGGCGTGTCAACTCCGAAGAGGATCTCAATATCATAACTAAATTACCGTGGAATGAAGAATACCTACAAGAATCAACAGAAGGCTCCTAGCCTAGAACAATCTTATCCCAAGTCGGTGCAAAAACACAAAATCTTTGGTAATACATCAGAGCCAGAGATAGGGAGAGAAGAGATAGAGTCTATAAAGTTACAAAATTATCTAAACTAAGGCTGATACTATCAACCTCAAGTCTGCTATTCTAGTCTACAAGGATCTAGTCTGTTTGAAACGACGCCAGAGGTGAAACAAGGCTAGGCAACACTAGTCTATCCTAGATAAAGGATGAACATGCTCAATATAACAAGTAACAATGAAATTAATACACAACATCATGCAACATCACAACATAAATCCCAACTAGCATGGTAATAAACCCGAAAATATACCGATCAATCCTAAAACATGGTATCTAAGAAGGAAAATAAGTATAACTAGATACCCGCCCCCAATTGAGTCTAATCAACAAACTTTTATACATTCAAGCTCAATCTAAATAGAAAGCACGTTGTACCCAATCTGTAGGCTGACCGCACACACTCTAAATCACAATGCCGAAGCTTTTTATTTTTGAATAGCCTCCAACGCTTCCACTCTATAAAAAAAAGGATCACAACTTAAGTACAGTCACTTAGACACCCAAAACACATAAAATGGAAATGGATCAATTTAAAAGTCAAATGGAAATTGCGGGACCCACACTAAAATTTCTAGAAATGACTCTATTAAGAGCTCCTAATTAATTCCCAAAACTTGTGTCCTAAAGTGGAACACCAAATAGGGCTCAAGACAACAAGCAACCACACATGCACAAAAAACACAAAGAAAGCCCAATTAAGAGAAGGGACAACCCACAAAAATGGTAATTCACCTCAAAGTAAGAACGTTAAACACTTTCCAATTACTCCACAATGTAGCCACAACATTCGCAGATTAACCTGTAACACCTCAAAAACCAGGCCTAGAATATTTTTTTGCAGAAATTACCTGAACCAGTGAACGACGGCAGGGTTCACAGACCATGATAGGGTCCACGGTCCGTTAACCTGCCCGTGGTCTAGACTTGGACTTCACCAGGCCCAGGCGTTAGACCACGGGACCCTTCACGGACCATGGTCACAAAGACGGGCCGTGGTAGCGTCCGTAGTGTCAGACTAGTAGACCCCCAAACATGGCCATAGAACCCCCAGGTCTAAGTGAAGACCACAGACACTTTCACGTTCCGTGGGAGCTTTCGTGGAGTTTAACCAGTAGACTCCCAACATGAAGCCTCCCGACCTCAACCCAAGTGAGGACCAGGGGACCTTCACGGTCCGTGGTCCTCCACACGGGTCGTGGTAGTGGCCGTAGTCCAGACCCCCAAGTTTTCAAAATCAAGTCCAGACAACAACCAACTTCATGGTTCGTGAATATGGAAGTGGTCAGCTTGTCTACAGTTTAAGTCAGAGTTATTTCATTCTTTTCCTTATTCATTGGACACCTAAACTACGTCGTTTTAACCCTAGATTTCATGGTTTTAGTCAGCTTAAGTCTAGAAACATAATTAAAACTTACCCTAGTCAAATCATTCATCAAAACATAGAAAAATTAGAACGCTAAGAGGAGAAAGAAGTCAAGAACCCTAGTTCAAGAGCGCAGCAAGGTTCCATCAGTTCCAGCCCTGAAATCAAAAGATTTCTCCTTGGAATTTATCACCAGGTATGTGGGATTTCACTAGTGGGTTCCTTTCACCCATTAGGTCCCCAGAATTTAGTTAGATTCTTGATTCCATTATTATGAACAGACCTAGGGATTCTTGAATGTTAGAATGATCCAAATTAGATTATCATGTTATTGCTCAGTTTATTCCATGAATTTCAGAATCCTAGCTATGTATTTCTTTAGTTATTGAATTACACATGCTAGGTCAGATATTTTAGTATTCAGTTATACATGCCTTAGTTTATTAATGCATCATTATCAGATTAATTATTGCAATCTCAGTTTTGCATGTTCAATTTTGAGCTATCAAGTATTACATAAATTCAGTCATAATGTGTTAATCACCTAATCTATTGGGAGTAGCATAATACCAAGTTGGACTACGGTTCAACGTACCCATATAGTCCAAGAACTACAAGCCACGTAAGTGTAAGTCCCCTCCGTGGGAATCATTTGGTGATCACGCCAGCATGCCTCTATACCTTTGGCCGGGTATATCGGGTCCTCTCGATGGGGAGTATACATCGGACTCCACATTTAGCTCATGTGGTTTTATTGCTGATTATTAGTAGCTCCCACAATTCAGTCAGGATCTATTGCATTGACCACCTTTACATTTCATTCAGTATTCAGTAAACATGTTATAAATTGGTCATTGCATTCAATTAGTTCAGATTCAGTATCTCATCTTATGCATATTATACTTGCTTTATTGCTTGTTCAATTATATGTCTTATTCAACTTTACTTTATCCTTCATGCTCAGTATCTTTCAAGTACTGACGCATACTCTGTGCTACATCTTCTCGTGATGTAGGTTCAGGTCTCAGCATCCAGATCGCGTATAGATCGGTTCCCGATATCTAGTTCAGCAGAATTAGTGGTGAGTCCTCATTCTCCGAGGACCATAGTCATGTTCTATTTCAGTATTTTCAGTCATTTCATTTCAGTTTTTGCTAGACTTAGCTGGGGCATGCCCCAGCACTTCTAGTCAGTAGAGGTTATATTTTCAGACATAGTTAGATTCAGCATTAGGGTTATGAGTTAATATTTTCCTTGTATTAAACTCATCAGTTTTCATTCATCTAAGTTATAATATATGGGTATTTTTCCCTATCTTTTCATTTTATTTATGATTATAGCTTCCGCACAGTTTTTATTATTCAGTTATCTTTAGTATGCTCATGATTATGCCAACAGAGTTAGCTTGGGGTCACTTGTGATATAGATCCCGTGTCCGCGTCCAGGGGGTAGCCTCGAGGTGTGACAAACTTGGTATCAGAGCACTAGGTTTAAGAGTCCTAGGATGTATGAAAAGCCGCACTAAGTAGAGTCCTTTTCATAGGTGTGAAGTGTACCATGTCTAATGAGAGGGAGGCCATGAAGTGTTTTAGGAAAACTTTACTTTCTTGATATTCTTATCGTGAGTTTGTATGATCTCATTTCTAATTCATCGTTACGCGCTTAGGATCATGCCTCCTCGTAGATTTTACGTATGAAGTGCTAATGCACACAATGCTAATGAAGTTCCTCTAGTCCCAGATCAGGAAGTTTCAAATGTAGAGTTTCGGAATGCCAATTCAACTTTTAGCTCAGAGAATGACCAACCAGAACAATCAGTGGGTTCAAGCTCCTGTGAATGTAAATGGTGGATCAGCAGCAGCGAGGGTCCGTGACTTTTTTAGGATGAATCCTCCTGAGTTCTTAGGATTGCAGACTGGTGAGGATACCCAGAATTTCTTGGATGAGATCAAGAAAATCTTTGGAGTGATTGAAGTGATTGGTAGTGATAGGGTGGAATTGGCATCCTACTAGCTTAAGGATGTGGCTCACATATGGTTCACTCAGTGGAAAGACAATAGGGACTACTATTTCTTTTGTTACTCCTTTCATAGCAGTCAAGTTTAGTGTTAGTCCAGAAACTCTCTCAGAACCCTTCTTAGTCTCTACTCTAATCGGTGACCCAGTTATAGCTAGACAGGTATACAGAAATTGCCCTGTCACAATCTCCCAGAAAGTCACCTCAGCAGATCTTGTAGAGTTAGAAATAGTAGACTTCGATGTCATTCTAGGCATGGATTGGTTACATTCATGTTATGCCTTAGTCGATTGTAGAACTAAGATTGTTCTTTTTCAGTTTCTAGACGAACCAATCTTAGAATGTAAGGGTAGTAGCTTAGCGCCAATGGGTCGATTCATTTCTTACCTTAAGGCTAGAAAGATGATTTCTAAAGGGTATCTTTATCATCTCGATCGGGTTAAGGATTCTAGCTCCGAAACTCCAACTCTTGAGTTCATGTAGTCAGTGAGTTTCTAGAAGTGTTTCCAGAAGATCTTCTCGGAGTTCCTCCTGAAAGGGAAATCGACTTTGGAATAGATTTTCTTCCAGATACCCAGCCTATTTTTATTCCTCCTTACATAATGGCTTCAACAGACCTTAAGAAATTGAAAGAGCAGTTGAAAGACCTTCTAGATAAGGTCTTCATCAGACCTAGTATTTCACCATGGGTGCACCAGTATTGTTCGTGAAGAAGAAATATGGTTCTCTCATAATGTGCATTGGCAATAGGCAGTTGAACAAGGTCACAATCAAGAATAAGTATCCCATCCCCAGGATTGATGACTTGTTTGACCAACTTCAAGGTGCTAGTCATTTCTCAAAGATAGACCTCAGATCCGGTTATCATCAGCTCAGAGTCAGAGATAGTGACATTCTGAAAATAGGCTTAAGGACTCGGTATGGCCATTATGAATTTGTAGTAATGTCATTTGGACTAACCAATACTCCTGCAGCTTTCATTGATTTGATGAACAGAGTGTTCAAGCAGTACTTGGACTTGTTCATTATCGTCTTTATTGATGATATCCTCATTTACTCTAGAAATGAGGAAGAACATGCGAGTCATTTGAGAGTTGTTGTACAAACTCTCAAAGATCGCCAGTTATTCACCAAATTTAACAAGTGCGAGTTTTGGTTGCAGTCGGTTGCTTTTCTTGCGCATATAGTATCTAGTGAAGGGATTCGAGTAGATTCCTAGAAAATAGAGGCAGTGAAACAATGGCCCAGACCTATCTCTCCTACTGATATCAGAAGTTTCTTGGGTCTAGCGGGTTATTACAGAAGGTTTGTGGAAGGATTTTCATCCATAACCTCTCCATTGACTAAGTTAACTCAGAAAAAGGTAAAGTTTTAGTGGTCAGATGATTGTGAGAAAAGCTTCGCAGAACTGAAAACCAGGTTGACTACAACTCCTATTTTGACTCTACCAGAGGGTTCAGACGGTTATGTTATATATTGCGATGCATCCAGAGTTGGCCTAGGTTGTGTGTTGATGCAGCAGGATAAGGTTATAGCTTATTCTTCTAGACAACTTAAGGTGCATGAGAAGAACTATCCAACTCATGACCTCGAGCTTGCAGCAGTGGTGTTTGCACTCAAGATTTGGAGACACTACTTGTATGGTGTGCACGTAGATGTGTTCACTGGCCATAAAAGCCTTCAATATGTGTTCACCCAAAAAGAGTTGAATCATCGCCAGAGGATATGGCTTGAGTTTCTTAAGGACTACGACATGAGTGTGCATTACCATCCTGGTAAGGTCAATGTAGTAGCAGATGCTCTTAGCAGATTATCTATGGGTAGTGTAGCACATGTTGAGGAAGAAAGGAAAGAACTAGCAAAGGATGTTCACAGGCTTGCTCGCTTGGGAGTTCGCCTAATGAGCATATCAAATAATGGTGTCGCAGTTCAGAATGGGTTAGAATATTATTTGGTAGTGGAGGTTAAGAAAATGCAAGACAGTGATCTGATATTGCTTGAACTTAAGGGTGCAGTCCACAATCAGAGAGTAAAGGTTTTCTCCCAAGGGGGAGATGGTGTATTTCGCTATCAGGGTAGATTGTGTGTTCCTGATATGGGTGAATTGAGACAGCAAATTCTTGCAGAAGCCCATATCTCCAGATATTCTATTCATCCAGGCGCCACTAAGATATACCGCGATCTACGGGAAATATTTTGGTGGAATGGCATGAAGAGGGATATAGCAGATTTTGTGAGTAAGTGCCTCAATTGCCATCAACTGAAGGTAGAACATCAGAAACCAGGGGGAATGACCCAAGAGATCGACATTCCTACATGGAAGTGGGAAGTGATCAACATGGATTTCATTACAGTTTTACCTCGTACTCATAGACAACATGACTCCATTTGGGTGATAGTTGATAGAGTTACTAAGTTTTCTCGCTTTTTGGCAGTCAAGACTAGAGATTCGGCGGAGGACTATGCGAAGATTTACATTAATGAGATAGTCAAATTGCATGGGGTTCCTTTGTCTATCATATCAGATAGAGGTCTTCAATTTACCTTTCATTTTTGGAAATTGTTTCAGAAAGGTCTTGGTACTCAGGTTAACCTCAGCACAACATTTCATCCACAAACAGATGGTCAGGCAGAGCGTACCATTCATACCTTAGAGGACATGTTGAGAGCTTGTGTGATCGACTTCAAGGGTAGTTGGGATGATCACCTTCCTCTTATTGAACCACGACAGGGTTCATGGACCGTGATAGGGTCCACGGTCCGTTAACCTGCCCGTGGTCTAGACTTGGACTTCACCAGGCCTAGACGTCAGATCATGGGACCCTTCACGAGCTGTGGTGGTGTCCGTTGTGTCAGGCCAGTAGATCCCCCAGCTTGCCCCTAGAATCCCCAGGTCTAAGTGAATACCACAGACACTTTCACGGTCCGTGGTACTTCACATGGTCTGTGGGATCTTCCGTGGAGTTTAAGCAGTAGACTCCCAATATGAAGCCTCCAGACCTCAACCCAAGTGAGGACCACAGGGACCTTCACGGTAGTGGTCCTCCACACTGGCCGTGGTAGTGGCAGTAGTCCAGACCCCTTAGTTTTCAGAACCAAGTCCAGACAACGACCGACTTCACGGTCCGTGGTACCTTTCACGGTCTGTGAAGGTGGCCGTGGTGAACCCATCTGCAGTTTAAGTCAGGGTTATTTCGGTCTTTTCCTTATTCATTGGCCACCTAAGCTACGCCGTTTTAACCCTAGATTTCATGGTTTTATCCAGTTTAAGCCTAGAAACATAATTAAAACTTACCTTAGTCAAATCATTCATCAAAACTTAGAAAAATTAGAACGCTAAGAAAAGAAAGAAGTAAAGAACCCTAGTTCAAGAACGCAACAAGGTTCCATCAGTTCCAGCCCCGAGATTGAAAGATTTCTTCGTGGAATTCTTCACCACGTATGTGGGATTTCAGTAGTGGGTTCCTTTCGCCCATTAGGTCCCTAGAATTCAGTTAGATTTTTGATTCCATGATTATGAATAGACCTAGGGATTCTTGAATGTTAGAATTTTTGGGTTCTTAGCTGTTAGAATGATCCAAATTAGATTATCATTTTATTGCTCAGTTTATTCCATGAATTTCAGAACCCTAGCTATGTATTTATTTAGTTCTTGAATTACACATGCTAGGTCAAATATTTTAGTATTAAGTTATACATGCCTCAATTTATGAATGCATCATTACAAGATTAATTGTTGCATTCTCAGTTTTGCATGTTCAGTTTTGAGCTATCAAGTATTATAGAAATTCAGTCATAATGTGTTAATCACTTAATCTATTGGGAGTAGCATAATACCGAGTTGGACTAGGGTTCAGTGTACCTATATAGTCCCAAAACTATGAGCCACGTAGGTGTAAGTCCCCTCCGTGGGCATCATTTAGTGATCACGCCAGCATGCCTCTATATCTTTGGTCGGGTATATTGGGTCCTCTCGATGGGGAGTATACATCGGACTCCACATTAATCTCATGTGGTTTTATTGTTGGTTATTAGTAGCTCCCAAAGTTCAGTCAGACGCTATTGCATTGACCACATTTACAGTTCATTCAGTATTCAATCAGCATGGTATAAATTGGTCATTGCATTCAATTAGTTCAGATTCACTATCTCATCTTATGCATATTATACTTTCTTTATTGCTTGTTATATGTCTTATACAAATTTACTCTATCCTTCATGCTCAGTACCTTACAAGTGCTGATGCCTACTCTGCGCTACACTTCTCGTGATGTAGGTTTAGGTTCTCAGCATCCAGATCGCGCATAGATCGATTCCCGATCTCCAGATCAGCAGAATAAGTGGTGAGTCCTAATGCTCCGAGGACCATAGTCATGTTTTATGTAGTACTTACAGTCATTTTGTTTCAGTTTTTTCTAGACTTAGCTGGGGAATGTCCCAGCACTTCTAGTAACTAGAGGCTATATTTTCAAACATAGTTAGATTCAGCATTAGGGTTATGAGTTAATATTTTTCTTGTATTAAACTCATCAGTTTTCATTCATCTAAGTTATAGTATATGTGTATTTTTCCCCATCTTTGCATTTTATTTATGATTATAGCTTCCGCACAATTTTTATTATTCAGTTATCTTTAGTTTGCTCATGATTATGGCAGTAGGGTTAGCTTGGGGTCCCTTGTGATCCTAGGTCCAGTGTCCGTGTCCAGGGGGTAGCCTCAGGGTGTGACATTACCAAATTGTGAATCGCCAAAATTCAAGCTAAAATGAGGGAGAAATCACTATTTGAACGTTTACCATATTTATTGAGCGTATATGTCTTTATAAGTAAAAACGTATTATTAATGACTTTCATGATTGCAGATATCGTGAGCACAATGAGGGCCACGCTATTATAGCCAAGAGAGAATCGGGTTTCCATGATCCTGACAAGGACCCCAAATGCAGCCCCCAAGATCGTGACCAGAGACCCGTGAATGCGGCCAACATGCTACCTGACCTCCGTGAATGCGGCAAAAGGCCCGCAAATGCAAAGGCCATTTTCCTGCACCAGTTGATGCATATTAGCTGGTTTTTTGCTAGTTCTAAATCTCTGATTGGGTAATTCAAATTTGTGTGGAACCCCATGCATGAAAATAAAATATGCAACTCGATCAAATTCGATATTTCAGACTCAAAGGAACAACCAAAATTCCCATTCAAGGTCATCTCAATAAAAGTGGTTCCCACCCCCTAACTCCATTTTAAGCAGAAATCTACAAAGGAACAGATAATTGGCCTGGCAGCCTCGGGATCCAAATGAAGGATCATTTGTCAGGACCCAAGGGTACTCCCTAGACGTAACAAGAAACATAGCACCCTGAAAAGGCACCATGTAAGACACTTAGCATACCATAACATAAGCATAGAATAATAAAGAGTAAAAATGCATTTCAAGTCCCAATTTTTCCATGGGGAAAGCAGAAGTCTCAAAAAGCCATCTATTACAATTCTTGAATCAAAGAGGGTCACAATCCATACAACATAATCCGAACGTCAAATACAAGAATAAAACTACTAAATGAAGATATTTGTCCTCGAATCATGAGGACTCACCAACAAGTAAGGAGAAGTGAGTAAATCTAAGCTCTAGCCACAATGGGGGCCACCTTGTGAATCGGACCGTACACTTGAGGAAAATGTAGGAAAATATGGGTTAGCAAATAGATGCACTAAGTATGATAGCCATGCATAAAATCGTGAAAACATGCAAAAAGGGACATTTTAGTAGAATGCATGCCATTTTCTAGGTCACAACACCATTTTTAAGATACTGAAAAAACATAAGACATAAGCATAATCAACTCATATATCATCATATCATAAGAGAAACATATCATACTTACCCTCAAAGCATACTTGTGCAATGCATGAATAAGATCTCATAATCCCACCCATACTAAGTGTAGCCTCTTGAGTAACTATAACTCATCATTCATACTCTTGTTCATACCATTATCATAATGGGATAAGCCTTAACCGACATAGACCATGTGAGCTTAACATGGAGTCTGGTGTCTACCCCACACCGAAAAAGGGTTGTCCTACTTGCCTAATGTAGAACCATACTCTTAACTTAGGTGGATCCATTAGCTAAATAACCTATGAGGGCACATAGTTTATGTGATAAGGAGATTGCTACTATAAACCCAGACTCAACTATGGTAGAAGGTTTCCATCTCATGAGATACATACTTTGGGAACCCAGACTCAACTAAGGTAGAAAGAACCCATTTGGAAAGCCAGACTCAACTAGCGTATAAGCTTCCATCTCATATTCATATCCACTCGGTGCTAAGCATTAATTCCCATGGATTACATATTAAGTCTTGACTTAATTTCATATTCATGGAAGATTGTCTAGACACTCAATCCAACATAATTCGTACTATAGCTCATAGATTCAATAAGTGAGAATATTCTTTCAACCTTAAAATCATCATATTGTGAGAAAACCTTTCACATCATATCATATTCATACATAAATGTGTACATGAGGATAACTTCCAACAACACAACAACTAGATCATAATCATATTCACTTTACTCTCAAAGTGCTCTTAAAGCATATACATAGATCTCATAATCATGCATAATTCTCATACTTTACCCTTCAAAGACCATAGATCATATTCAATCCACACATCTAGAATTACTACATTAGACATGGATATAATCATAATTCAAGTAACTCAACTATCACAAGCATAATCTCATAATATTTTTCTATAATCAACAAACCCACATCACAAGATCATAATTGAGTAATATGGGGGTTTCATGGGTTATTGGTGATTTAAACATAAAAACCATAATAAATCATCAATTCAAGCATAATATAAACTAAATCAAACACTAGAATCGTTTTTGAAAGGAACCCATGACTTGGAGACAAACCCTAGCTTTTGGGAAATTTCTATCTTTGAAATTGAGCTTTGAAAGGACTCCATATGTCACGCCCCGAAGCTACCCCTAGGACGTGGACACAAGACCTAGGATCACGAGTGTCCCCAAGCTAACCTTGTTGGCATATCAGAAGCATACTAAAGATAAACTGAAGTAAAGAAATACTGTGCGGAAGCTAATCATAAGATATTCTGAAATGATGGGAAATACCCATACTAAATCTGAATGTATAAATACTACGAGTTTAACAACAACTGAAAATTCCAACTCAAAGGCTAAAACTGAATCTAACTATGTCTGAAATAAGTCTCTAACTGGCTACAAGTGTTGGGACATCCTTCAGCTAAATCTAGCAAAAACTGAAATTAGGACTAAAACAAAAGGAAGATAATCATGTCAATCATCCTCGAAGAATGAGGACTCACCATTGATCCTGCTGAACTGAAGATCGAGAACCGATCTATGCGTGATCTGGAATCTGAGAACCTGAACCTACATAACGAGAAGATGTAGTGTAGAGTATGCGTCAGTACTTGAAAGGTACCGAGCATGCAGGATAGAATAAAGCTGAACAAACATATAATCATAACTGAACCAAAGCATATATCTGAGCAATGATAAGAGAAAATCACGACACTAAACTGAGAATACAGAACATGAACTAACTGAATGCAATGACCAAGTTTATAACATGCTGAGACTGAATATTGAACTGTGACTGATGATGTGTTCAATGCAATAGAATATGATTGTAAGGGATCTACTAATAACTGACATAAAACCACATGAGTTAAATGTGGAGTCCGATGTATACGCCACATCGAGAGGATCCAATATACCCTGCCAGAGGTATCGAGGCATGGCTGGCGTGATCACTAAATTGATGCCCATAGAGAGGACTTACAACCTACGGGGCACGTAGTTCTGGGACTTGAGGGTGACTGACCCTAGTCCACTCGGTATTAAGTTTCTCCCAATTGATTATGTAAGTAACAATGTATGACTCAATTTATGTAATACTGGATATCTCAAGAACTGACATGGTAATTGAAAATGCAACATTAAGTACTGATAATGAAACATTCTTAACTGAGACATGTATATGATACATTATGACTGAAATACTGAATAGCTCAAAATACTGGCATGCAGATACTCATACTTGAAAACTCTTTCTCAAAAACAATTCAAAATCATATTATACTATGATCATTGATGACTCAGAAAGTCATACTGCATAAACATTGATGGTATAGCTAGATACTATAATGCTCATACATTGATGGCCTACTCGATTTTAATACTAATCATGTTTTTGAAGCTCTTTCTCAAAACTCATCTAAACTTTCTCAAAAACTCAGTTTAAAACTCAAGTGTTGGCTTTAAAATGCTTCTCAAGATTTATAACTCAAAATAGGGTTCATGCTGAAATATACTGATAATGTGACGTTTGAAACTGATGCATGTATATTTGTTTAACTGACCTATCATGTGTAATTCATGAACTAAAAGAACTACACAACTAGGGTCCTAAATTTATGAAAGAATCTACAAAAACGATACTGGATTAATGACAATTTGATTTGGATCATTCTAACAGCTAAAATCCAACAATGTCTAACATTCAAGAAACCCTAGGTCTAGATAATCTGAAGCAAATCAAAAATCTGACTGAATTTTAAGGACCTAATGGGTGAAAAGAACCCACTAGTGAAATCCCACATACCTCGTGACAAATTCCACGGAGAAATCTTTCAATTTTGGGGCTAAAATTGATGAAAACGTGTTGTGTTCTTGGACTAGGGCTTGGTCTACACTTTCTCCTTTTTTTTCATTCAACTTGATGATTTTTGGGAGAATCAGTTGACTAAGGTAAGTTCTAATTAAGTTGCTAGACTTAAACTGACCAAAACTACGTAATTTAGGGATTAACTGATGTAGTTTAGGGGTCCAACGCATAAGAGAAAGGACCAAATCGACCATAATTGTATTCTGGCAAAGCCCATCCACGGATGGAATGACGGTTTGTCGATTGACCTACCGACCGTCGTTTGGGTCCATCGGTCAAGTGTACCAGACAGGGCTTCACTAAAATGAGCATAAAACTTTACTCAGAGATGGAATTTTAGCAAACTCGGTGGCATTGGAAAAATGATTCAATTATCTATCATTAGGTGGGTCATGAGCCACCTAATTCCTTTTGTTCTAAGAGTGATGACCATTTGAGGTTGATCCATCAGCAATTTTCCTCTAACTGGCTGCTGACACTCACCTACGATCAGATCTACGGTCCGTAGGTCCAACCACGGACCGTACTGGTCGACCGTGGGTGGTATCAGATACTATTCAGACTTGGGCCTTAACGGCAGAATCCAACACCTACGGTCCGTTGTCCTACCTACAGTCCGTGGGTGGTTTCGTTGGTACTGTCACCAGATTTTTTGAAAACTAGGACTTTCTTCGTTTTGAGATCCGAGGTGTTACACCATAGATGAAGACTATCCATGGATGAAGTACTACCATACCTTAACAATGAAGCCCAATTAATTTGTTGAGGAGAACTTGATTTTTGAACCCTATCTCCACCTTCTTCCTTCTTCTTCTTCCTTGAAGTTCTAAAGAGAGAATTTTCTTTGGAGAGGATGAAGTTTAGGGTGTTCTTTTTTATTCTAGGGAGAATGACTTAATTGGGGGAATTTTGAGCATAAAAAGCTTATATACTTTACTAGGGAAGGAGTAAAACGATTTAGAACCAAATTAGGAAAACAACAAAAGACCCCTAAGACTCCCAACTTAAAAACTTCAGATCTGCACGCTGAAACTCGCCAAGGGAACTAGGAGACACGCCAAGTGGACCCTTGGCCCGCCTAAAATTACAGCAGCTCACCCCTAAGGAGCAGGCCAACTTGGCGATGGGGGAGCCCCTTTGGCAATGCGTCAACCCAACCGTCGAGCCTCGACCTGGCTCACCCAATTTTCCAGCAGCTAGGCCAAGGGGGACAGCCCACTGGGAGATGGTGGCTCCACTTGGACAATCGCCAAGTCACTTTGCCGATGGCACTATCCCTCGCCAAGTGGACCGAGGAAAAAATGATTTTCCTTCACCCTTCCCAAGGTATTTTAGGCCTTTGCCCTCCCTCATGGCTAGTTACCCCCTTCACTGTTAGCCCTAGTCTAGCCTACTAAAATCCAGAGTGTTACAATATCTCTCCATTGGGAACATTCATCCTCGAATGGCGATGTAGACACCTTACGGAAGTAAAGCCTCAAGACTAGCAGCCCATCATGCATGCAACATGAAAATAATGCACAATTCAAAGGCTCCAACAGTTTGCTCGCAATCCTTAGGAGGTGCCAGAAGTAGTTGAAGTTGTACACTTATTTCTTATTGTATTCATAGTTTGATGTAGAGGTTTATTTCATGAGAGAGTAGGTAGTCAAATCCCTCCTCTGATTTGTAAATATACTTTTGGATATTAATGCAAAATCTGATTTTACCAAAAGAAAATGCACAATTCAAAGGAGGAATCTTCAACTCCATCTCAAACATAATCAATGCAATACAAGGAAGTAGGAACTACATCTAACAACCCATTATGCATAAAACTAAACATTTCTCATATTTATAGGAGGAACTACCTTCTCCCACTAAAAGCATGCTCAACACATTACCATGGAGCCAATATGCAATTACTCTCAAAAGCATAGTAAAGCATGTTCATCAACTCATCTAATGAAGTCAACTAGGCAACTCATACTAAACACACTACATTTGAGGAACATAAATCATAAAACCTCATTTTCTTACTAATCATGAATTTCTCAAGAACATGCATAATCATAAAGAAATCATGGAAAAACACATATACACACATGACTCCCAAAACAGTAAAACTCGAGAGGAACAAATTACCTCAAGCTTAAATAGGAGTAAAAGGAAATAGATGAGGATATCGAGACTTCATATTGGCCTCGGCCTCCCAAGTAGCATCCTCAAGTAAATGATTTCTCCATAAAACCTTCACGGAAACTATTTCCTTGTTTCTCAATCTCTTGACTTGCCGGTCTAGGATTTCAACTGGAACCTCTTAATAGGAAAGGCTTTCATCAACTCCCAACCCTTCTAAAGGAATAATGGATACCGGATCTCCAATGCACCTCTTAAGCATAGAAACATGAAATACCGGGTGAACCGAGGCCAACTCATAGGAATTTTTCTCAATACGCTTCAAAATTTGATATGGGCCTACATACCGGGGACTAAGTTTCCCTTTCTTGACGAATCTCATCACACCCTTCATGGATGAGATTTTCAAATAGACCTAATCACTACCTTCAAATTCTAGGTCCCTTCTTCTCACATCAGCATAAGATTTTTGTCTACTTTGAGCCGTTCTCAGCCTCTCTCTAATGAGCCAAATTTTCTCAATCGCTCCATAAACCAATTCGGGACCAAGAAGAGAAATTTCACCCACCTCAAACCAACCAACTGGAGGCCTACATTTCCTACCATACAAGGCTTCAAAGAAAGCCATACCGATATTTGATTGATAAATATTATTGTAGGCAAACTCTATTAATGGCAAGTGGTCATCCCAATTACCCTTGAAATCTATAAGACATGCTGTCAACATATTTTCTAATGTGTGGATGGTACGCTCCGCTTGCCCATATGTTTGGGGATGAAAAGTCGTGTTAAGCTTGACCTTAGTACCAAGCTCTTTTTGGAATGACTTCCAAAAATGTGAAGCAAATTGAGTACCCGATCTGAAATAATAGATTAAGGAACCCCATGCAACTTCACTATCTCTCTTATGTAGAACCTGGCATAGTCTTCCGCCGAATGAGAAACTTAACGGGAATGAAGTGGGCTGATTTTGTAATTCTATCTATAATGACCCAAATAGAATCATGTTGCCTTCGAGTACGAGGCAAACCCAATATAAAGTCCATATTTACATCTTCCCATTTCCAAGTGAGGATACTTATATTTTGGGATAAGCCTCTCGGCCTTTGATGCCCAACCTTAACTTCTTGACAATTAGGACATTTGGCAACAAATACCGCGATTTCTCTCTTCATACCATTCCACCAATAAACTTCTTGTAGATAACGGTACATCTTGGTGGCTCCCAAATGAATAGAATAACGAGAACTATGAGCTTCCTCTAAAATTTGTTCCCTCAAACCATCTACATTTGGAACAAATAATCGACCTTGGTACCTAAGCACCCCATCTCCCCCTTAGGAGAAAGCCTCAACGAACTTCTTGAGTACCGACTCCTTCAACTTAACTAATATAGGATCAATATCTTGCTTAGACTTCACATCCATCACAAAGGATGATTTGGAACCATTATGGACCATGGAACCACCCTTGGTGGAATCCACTAGTTGGACACCTAGTTGGGCCAATCTATGCACCTCACGAACCAATTCTTTCTTTTCATCCTCAACATGAGCCACACTACCCATGGAAAATCTACTAAGTGCATACGCTACAACATTATCTTGGTCAGGGTGATAAAGGCACTTATATCATAATTTTTTAATAACTCTAAACACCTTCACTGACGAAGATTCAATTCCTTTTGACTAAACACATATTGAAGACTCTTGTGATAGGTGAAAACATCCACATGGACTCCATACAAGTAATGTCTCCATATTTTCAAGGCAAATACCACCACCGCTAATTCAAGATCATGGGTAGGATAATTCTTCTCATGGAATTTAAGTTGCCTTGAAGCATAGGCAATCACTTTACCATTTTGCATGAGCACACAACCCAACTCCACTCTAGAGGCGTCACAATATACCACAAAATCATCTGTACCCTCCGGTAAGGTTAATATTGGAGCGAAAGTGAGTCTATCTTTCAACTCTTGGAAACTTTTCTTACAAGCTTCCGACCACATAAACTTGGCCGTGTTTTGAGTCAAAGCCGTCAACGGAGAAGCAATGGAGGAAAACCCCTCAACAAACCCCCTATAGTAACCGGCCAAACCCAAAAAACTTCTAATGTCAGAAGGATTTAGAGGACTAGGCCAACTCTTGACCACATCCGTCTTCTTCGGATCTACTTCAATACCATCACTTGACACAATATGATGGACCTTAACCAGAATTCACACTTGCTAAACTTTGCGAAAAGTTGTTGGCCCTTAAGAACTTGCAACACAATTCTCAAATGGTCCATATGATCATTCTCACTCCTTTAGTAAATCAAAATATCATCGATAAACACAATCACAAACATGTCTAGGTAATTTCCTAAACACTCTATTCATTAAATCCATAAATGCCGCCGGAGCATTTGTCAACTCAAATGACATAACCACAAATTCCTAGTGACCATACCGGGTTCTAAAGGCTATCTTTGGAATATCAACCCCTCTCACCCTCAATTGGTGATAACCCGAACGCAGGTCAATCTTTGAAAAATAAGTAGCCCCTTGAAGTTGGTCGAACAAATCATCTATTCTTTGAAGGAATATTTATTCTTGATGGTCACTTTATTCAATTGACGATAGTCGATGCACATTATAAGAGACCTATCTTTCTTTCTAACAAACAATACTGGAGCACCCATGGAGAGATACTCGGTCGGATAAAACCCTTGTCTAATAAATCCTTTAATTGCTCTTTCAACTCTTTTAACTCGGCGGAGCCATTCTATAAGGAGGAATGGAGATAGGTTGCGTATCCGTCAGAAGGTCAATACCAAAATTTATTTCCCACTCGGGAGGAATCCCGGGTAAATCATCAGGGAAAACTTCTGGAAACTCATTCACTATCGGAACCGAGTCTAGAGAAGGGGTTTCGGACTCAACATCCATCACCCTAACAAGATGGTAAATACACCCTTTGGAGATCAACTTCCTAGCTTTAAGGCAAGAGACAAATTGACCTTTAGGCATAAAATTTCCCCTCTTCCACTCTAAGATAGGCTCATTTGGAAATTGGAATCTAACCACCCGAGTCCTACAATCTATAGAGGCATAACATGCATGCAACCAATCCATACCCTAAATCACATCAAAATCTAACATTTCTAACTCTACCAAATCAACCAAAGTAACTCTACGGGACAAGGAAATGGGACAACTACTATAAAATATCTTGGCCACCACCGAGTCACTAACCGTGGTAGAGACCGAGAAAGGTTTTACTAACACTTTGGGGAGTATTTCAAACTTCATGGCCACTAAAGGTGTCACAAAGGACAAAGTAGCAGCAGGATCTAACACGACATATACATCAATAGAAAAGACTTTTAACATACCGATCACCACATCCGGGGAGCTCTCTTGGTCACCTCGGGATTGAAGAGCATAGAAGCGGTTTTGCTTTTGGGCATTGGAGTTTGAACCTCTTGGAGGAGCTTGTTTATCTTCCCTTCCCTTAACCTTGAGCATTGGAAAATCTCTCATCTTGTGGCCAACCTTCCCACAACTTAAACACCTAACGGTGCCATATAGTAACTTACAATTATGCTTTCTACCACATTTTGCACAATTAGGACTAGCAACATAAGAACCACCACTATTACCTCCTCGAGGTTCAGGGTTTAAAACCCTATCCTTGTTGACCCTTGGAGCACTATAGGAGCCTTGGTTGGAAAACCTATGCCTAAACCTTGGTGGACCTTGTTAATCGGACCTAGCATTGGAGAAATTCCCATCACCGGTTCTAGCTCTTTTCACCTCTCTATTCCTTTTCTTAAATTTTGACTCCTCAATTTGTTGAGCATACACCATAAGCCTTGAGATATCCATGTCATGATGAATAATTTCCGTACGGAATTCTTCTTCAACCAAGTGAGACAGACCCGTCAAAAACCTACTCATCTCATCCCTTGAATTCGCCACCGTAAATGGAGCATAATAGTTGGGTAAATTTCAAGGCATACTCCTTGACACTCATGCTACCTTGCCTAAGGTTAATGAATTCTTCCACCTTGGTTTTCCTCAACTCTCAGGGAAAGAATCTATCAAGAAATTCTGATTTGAACGTTTTCCATTCAATCGGTCCCGCTCCTATGGGTCCTCCCCTCTTCCAAAGATCATACCATACTTGAGCAGCATCCTTTAGTTGATAGGGCGCTAACTCCGCCTTATCTTGCGAAGATACCCCCATAATAGCAAGCACTTTATAAACCTCATCGATAAACCTTTGGGGATCCTCTTCCACTTTAGAGCCATGAAATTTGGGAGGGTTCGTTCTAGAAAAATCCCTAACCCCTGAAGCAGTCGGATTAACATTAGGATTCACCGGAGCTACAACTTCCCTATTGGCTTGAACCGTCACGACTTGAGCCAAAATTTGGATAGTAGACCTAAACTTTGCATGGTTCACATTCTCAACCATGGGATCAACCGGAGCATGATTATCTTGAGGAGGAGCTCCTTGATTCACATTCTCCTCTTCCACCCTTCTAGCATTAGCCCTTCGTGTAATAATTTCTTGAAGACACAAGAGAATGATTAGGAGAGGGACTTTATATAGTTAAAATCTAAGGCATGACTTAAGAGTAATGAAAGAAGTGTAGTTTCCTAATCACCTTATAGCCTCTCATTCATAAATGTGGCGCACTTCACATTTATCAACAAGACTCTACTAGACATGACTTATGAGACTTCATCCTAGAATAATTCTAAACCTTGTGCTCTAATAACCAAGTTTGTGACGACCCAAAGGTACCCCCTAGACGTAACAAGGAACATAGCACCCCAAAAAGGCACCATGTAAGACACTTAACATACCATAACATAAGCATAGAATAATAAAGAGTAAAAATGCATTTCAAGTCCCAATTTTTCCATGGGAAAAATTGGAAGTATAGACTTGTCTCAAATTTCCATCTATTACAATTCTTGAATCAAAGAGGGTCACAGCCCATACAACATAATCAAAAAGTCACATACAAGAATAAAACTACTAAATAAAGATATCAGTCCTCGAATCATGGAGACTCACGGACAAGCAAGGAGAGGTGAGTAAATCCAAACTCTAGCCACAATGGGGGCCACCTTGACAACCGGACCGTACACTTGAGGAAAATGTAGGAAAATATGGGTTAGTACAAAGATGCACTAAGTATGATAGTCATGCATAAAATCATGAAAATATGCTAAAAGGGACATTTTAGTAGAATGCATGCCATTTGCTAGTTCAAAGCACCATTTTTAGGATATTAAAAAAATATAAGTCATAAGCATAATCAACTCATATATCATCATATCATAAGAGAAACATATCATACTGACCCTTAAAGCATACTTATGTAATGCATGGATAAGATCCTATAATCTCACTCATACTAAGTATAGCCTCTTGAGTAACTATAACTCATCATTCATACTCTTGTTCTTACCATTATCATAATGGGATAAGCCTTAACTAACATAGACCATGTGAACTTAACATGGAATCCGGTGTGTACCCCACATCGAAAAGGGGTTGTCCTACTTGCCTAAGGTAGAACAATACTCTTAGCTTAGGTGGTTCCACTAGCTAAATAACCTATTTATGAGTCTACAAGTTGGACTCATTCAGGGCTATATTTTAGTAGAAATTGTGTCCTCAAATGCTTATTTTATCTCAATATCTAATGTAAACCCTTAAGTTTCAGGTATTTAAAGTTGGAAGGAAAGCATGGACACTACGTCGCAAAAAGAAATGAAAAGGTTGAAAAGAACGAAGAAATGAAGGCCTGAGGATCACCGAGTCCACTTGGTGAGTCGCCGAAGGATCTCACTTCGCCTTTTGTTCCAGTGTGCTGAGCCCTGAAGAAAAAGATCAAGTCGGTAGAAAAAGGAGCAGTCGGTGCATCACCAAAAAATTCCATGAAGCAGTACCATGTCTCCCTATGACCCAGAGCACGACGATGCTGAAAGTTGGTGCAAGACGGCGATGAACTACATCAAAAGCCGAATCGCTGAGTTGATCGGAGATTTCGACTAACGATGCCGAATGATCCGTTGTAGCACAAATCTGTGAAAACTATAAATACTAGTTAGACTTGTAGTTTTAAGAGTGGAACAATTATTATAATTTTCATATAGAATAGTACTTTTGATATTTTTGCTCTAAGTTTGAGAGGGTTTTGAAGAACTTGAAAATTCAAAGGGTTTCATCTCTAAGAATTTAGGCTTGGGTCTTTTGGATTCTTTACTCTTGACTTGTTTTGAGACTTAAATCTTCATACCCATTTGAATTCAAACTCATTTTGGTGTAAATTTCTATCTCTTTAGCATGTCTAGCTAAAACCCCAATTCTTGGGGTGTGATTTTGTGAATATGGGTTAGATTAGTTGTTGGGTCTTGCTTGTTGGTGGTTTATTTGATGTTTTTATGTGATTTCATTTAGTAGTTGTGGTGGGAATTAATGAAATTGTATTTGCAAATACGATTTCACCTTTGTGTTTCCGGCTTGCTCGAGAAAGAGGTCATAAAACTAAGACTACTAAATTGATGGCTAGTGTGACTAGGTCGACATGAGGTTCAACTCGAGAGAGTGAACCCTAGTCCCATGTCCATACACTCAGCTCGATAGAGTGAGTGGGTTAAGGGGGAGGTTGTTCGTCATGCGACAAGTGGGTGTCCGAGAGGAACCCGCTTGAAACGGGATAAGTTGCTCGAGAGAGAGCTTATCCCCTTTAAAGTCTAGCCTAGTCACAAATATTCAATGAATTCACTACCAAAAGCATGTACCCAGTGATTTAGTCTATCCTGTATTCCTATCACATCCCAACAATCCAATCTCCATATTAGTATCTATCTTTATTTGCACTGTTTTGCTAATTTTTGCTTACTCGTGACAAACCCTTATTGTTAATTGGCACTTTTATGTCACCCCTTTATTTAATATGTTTTTATTCGATAATTTTTTTAGCTATGACTAATTAGAACTAAAAAATTTTTTTCTACTAATTCTCAAAACCACTCCCAGTGGGAACGATCGCAACCCTTGTTTGGGTTATTATTCTATTGTACGATCGTAGACACTTTCATTGGAAGTTGTGTCTTGATTACGCAAACATCACCTATGAGGGCACATAGTTTATGGGATAAGGATATTGCTACTAGAAACCCAGACTCAACTATGGTAGAAGGTTTCCATCTCATGAGATACATACTTTGGAAGCCTGGACTCAACTAAGGTAGAAGTGTCACGACCCAAGGGTATCCCCTAGACGTGACATGGCGTACTCGAACCAGAACGGGTCTAATACAAGCCTTAGTGACATCATAACATAAGGTCATAGAAAAGTAGGGGAAATTTAAAACTTTCTTTAAATCATACAAGTGAAAACATTTCATAAAAACGGAAGTCTTTACAAAAATCTTTGTCTCAAACCATCTATGAATAACATGAATAAAGGTCTAGGGACGTAGTCCATAATAAGTCTAAAACAAAGGAAATGACATAAAAGGGACATAACGGGTTTGTCTTTAAAGCTATGAGGATTGGCCAAATCTTCAAGTCTTCTTGTACCGCACGAACCTAGCCTTCAAGCAACTCAAACTCCCAACATCCTACATTTGATTAGAATGTAGGCAATATGAGTTAGTACAAAATGTACCAAGTATGAAAGCTAGCACAACATCATAAAGCATCTCAAATGGTTAGTCAACGCAAGACATAAACATAAGAGACAATAACATATTCATAACATAATCTCCAACATAAGCATAATAAATGAACATAAAAGCTAAATCATGTGAATATCATAGCCTTACCTTAAACTTTCATAATTACATCCTCAACCATTAGTCTTTTATATTACAAGAGAACTACTCCACAAGCCACCTCCAAGCATACTTGTGCAAGGCAAGAATAGCATCCCATAATACTATTCAAGCTAAGTACCTCTCTTGGGTCATTCTTGGTCATAGTCCACCTTCATAGTCAAGACCTAGGTTTTCATATCATAAGAGAACTATACTCCTAAGTAACCCCAAGGCTCACTTGTGCAATGCATGTGGGGCATCCCATAATACCACACACACTAAGCATATGTTGAAGTCACCCTATTCATATTTATCATTTCTAGGTGTCACTGTTGACCTACTACATATTGACAAGGAACTATCAACTTAAGTCATTCATATCATGGAAGGAAACTATAGCAACAATCCAAGCTAGGCATACATCACATAAGAGGACACTTCATAAGTAGCTTCAAGTCATACTTGTGTCATGTATGAATGGCATCCCATACTACCACTCACACTAAGTACTCTTTTAGGCTAACTTACTCAATGCTTACTACTCATCATTCTAGACAATCAAAGAATAGCATACTACTATGCTAGACCTAACTACCATGGAAAACATCTTATCATGCAATCCAAGTTATCCTAGGAAGGATACAAGTATACCATCATAGCTACCATGCAAATACTCAATAGGATGCAGGCTACCCTTAGGGGAGTATGAATCCTTAACCCTAAGCTATCCTTATGAGCGTATAGTGTCTCAATCCTAAGCTATCCTTATGAGAGTATGATGTATCAATCCTAAGCTACCATGAAATGGTCTTGGCCTAACCAAGTCAAGAAACCATGAAGTGCATTCTAGAAATGCTAGTTCAAGCTACCCATAGAACAGTATAGATCATCAATCCTAGGCTACGTTGCCTATACTAGTGCAAGCTACCATGAAAATCATTCTACCAATGCTAGTTCAAGCTAACCTTAGGAGATCTTAATTCCTCAATCCCAAGCTACATAAATCAAATATCCATGAAAGAATCATAAGACTCAACCTCAAGCTATTCTATTCTAACAAGCATGATTCATTTTAGGTGATTAGCCTTTCACATTCTACATACATGCATTCATATAGTTCTAAGTAGGTCATGTGGGTAAGAGCCTTCCACCATACCTCTATCTATGTTGTGAATCAATTCAATGCAAGCTAGTTCATACTATTAGACTTACTCATTAAGACCTAGTGACCAACATTATGACTTCAAGTCCAACATCCAAACTTTACTCCACAATCAACATACTAGTCTAGATCACAATACATACTAGTCACAAGCCTTAGTCATAGGCAATTCTAAGCATATTTCAACATAAAGTCCCAAATCTAATTATTTCAATTCATGTTATTTCATACATGCATAACCCTAGTTCAATTCATGACTTCATATTACCATTCTTGGATAGGTTCTATGCATGATAGCAACCCAAGAGAATCTAGCAAGAATCATCAATTTCTCATCCAAAAGCATAAACCCACATACTTTGAAAACTAGGGTTAACCAAGGAATTCACATAAATTCTTCATAATATAATTAATCAACACTAAATTAATCATATATGAGTAGTATCCATCCATTTGGAATCATACCCACCTAAAACCCATACATTGGAAGTAACCCTAGCTTGATTGGGGTTCTTCTTCACAAATTTGGGGAAATTCTAAGGGACTTTATGGGTGGAAGATCCCATAGATGAAAATCTAAACATACCTTAAATCAAAGTCCTAGCACAAGCTCTCAACAATAGACTTTGTTCTTGACCCAAACTCCAGGCTCTATCTTCTTCTTCAATGGAGGTTCTTCTTAGAGAGAGAAATATTTGAGAGAGGAGAGATTTGGGTTTCCTTAAAATTCTAGGGAGAATGACTTAATTTAAGTTAACTTAGGTCTTATAATCTTATATAGTTTTAGAAAGGCACTAGAATAAAGTAGGGTCAACTTTGGTAAAGAACTAAGGACCCTTCATGTTTTAACTTAAAAATTACTAAACTTCACGACTTACCTCGCCCTTTACACCCTCATGGCTCGCCAAGGGCACTAGAGGACTCGCCAAGTGCTCCCTTGGCTTGCCCAAATTTCTGGCAAGCTCAATAATGAGGCAGTTCACTTAGGCAATCTGGGGGGTCAATGGGCGATTCGCCAAGTAGGTTGCCAAGCTATGACTTAGCTCGCCCTTTGGTCCAGTACCTAGGCCAAAAGGGCAGTCCACTAGGCGACCTTAGGTTCCCTTTGGCGCATCGCCAAGTGACCTGCGCGATCAAGCTGCCCAATCGCCAACTAGTCACCTAGGAGAATAAATTCTCTTTCATTCTACCTTGTTAGCTTAGGCCCTTGCAACCCTATACCATTCCATAGATAGCCTCCTAAACTATGAGATCTACCATGTATCTTGACGTTCAACTACTAAGCCCCTCACTCAAAGTACGGAAACTCTCATCTACGACTCTATTTCACATACACCAAACCTTAGAACCCTAGCTTGTGGCTCTAGTTTGGTCTACTAGTTTCCGGAGTGTTACAAGAAGGAACACATTTGCTAAGCATTAATTCCCAGGATTACATATTAAGTCTTGACTTAGGTTCATATTCGTGGAAGAATGTCTAGAAACTCAATCCAACATAATTCATACTATAGCTCATAGATTCAATGGGTGAGAATATCTATTCAACCTTAAAATCATCATATTGTGAGAAAACATTTCACATCATATCATATTCATACAAAAGTGTGTACATAAGGATAACTTTCGACAACACAACAAATAGATCATAATAATATTCACGTTACTCTTAAAGTACTCTTAAAGCATATACATAGATCTCATAATCATACATAATTCTCATACTTTGCCCTTCAAGGACCATAGATTATATTCAATCCACACATCTAGAATTACTACATTAGACATGGATATAATCATAATTCAAGTAACTCAATGATACGTCCAAACTTACACCTAAATTAAGAGATATAAACTGTCGAAGTCAATTTATAGAACTCAACGTGAGTTGAGGTCGATCCCACAGAGAATTTCTTTACAGAAATTATTTCACTTTCGTGTTTTACTCAAATGTCGTTATTATTTCTTAAAGAAACAATTGCGGAAAGTAAATTGGGTTTAACTATAAAGCTCTAGTAACCAAGGTTGTTAACTAAGATCTAATTTAACAATTAACATAATATAATTTCTAAAGTTATTTCTATAATTAAATGAAACTAGGATTGTGTTCCCCATAACGTTGCATAAAATATTCTTCCGTAGTTAAGTTTCAGGCAATTTATCTCTAAAAAATACAGGCGGGCTACATATATGTGATACTTCTCAGTCTAATCATATAATTTTCACTCAAGTTCTCTCGTTCCCAGAGTGTTACATATTTTACCCTCGCTTACAATAGTGTTAAAGTTCTTTTCTCTCGGACTCGAACTTTGACTCCCTTTCTTTAGGTTAATTTGGCTTTTTCCTAACTATCATTTTTCTGTCGAACAAATGATAGATACAAGCTCATCCTAATTCATGCACTCATTAGAATACATGAATAACGAAAATTAAATTATACTTTGCAAATGTAAATCGCCTTTCACTCGTTTTACGGAATTACACTTAGATTTACGTCATAGATCCCACAATCCCAGTTGTGGTATTTAGCCACTCATGATTTCACGTAAATATACAAAAGTATATAATGAAAACATGACAAGAAAATACTTACGAAAATAGGCAAATCGATAAGCACTTTGATGATTCAAGAACCGGAAAATCAACTTTCAAACTTAATTCAATGTTAATCTCGAAAACCAAAAGCTAAGAATATTTGAAAAACTCCATTCTTCGTTCCAGATAAAACAAGATGAAAACTAAAAACGACCTAATTAATTCAAATAAAGTGTTTTAAAAATAGTCCTACTCGAAGCAGGACTGAACTGTCTAACACTTCACGACTGCCTCCACGACCCGTCAAGGGCTTCATGGTCTTCACTTGCACTCACCCAAAACAAGTTCTTCAAGGCATGTACACTGGATCATCACCACAGACACCACCACGACTCATGACAACTACCACGTCCGTGTAGTTGTCCGTGGTCTTCACTTGGTTCAATCCTCTTTCAGCTTTTCATTGCCCCTTTACTGGACCATCTTAACAACACTCACCACAGACCGTTGAGGACCACGGCCCGTGAGGTTGTTCGTGGTCTTCACTTGGTTCAATTCTCTTTCATCTCCTATAACCCACAACACTGGTTCAACTTTACGAGCATCTCCACAACCAGTAGTGAAGACCACAGCCCATGAGGTCATCCGTGGTCTTTACTTCCAATTTTCACTGAATTTTCTTGTTTTCTATCTTCTTTCACTTCCACCTGTTTCACTTGTACAAACACTACCAAACACATTATATCCACAATAATACACTCGATTCTAGTATTAATCCTTAGTTTTCAGGCATCAAATGTGGCAAAATTTCGTGGCACATCCACACCCTCAACTTAGAACTATTACTTATCCTCAAGTGATGAAAAAACAATACATTCAGTCCTCAAATCATTCAAACACTTTTGAAACTATGCAACAGCCATCTCAAACACAATTTTTATCCAAAACCATCAATCTAACATGCAAGGATCAATATATGCCATCTCATTACTCATAGTCGACCATGCTTATGCCTGTGAACTATCAGCTAACATAATCTACTCTCAAATGCAATCATTGTGTCCTCACACCAAAGAAATTCCTCACTCATGATAATTGGGACTAAATTTTATGCTCGCACTCTCAAAGAACTTCTAACACTAACAACAAACTACCATAGTCTTCCCTTTGCTTTCTACACTCTATCTTTCAAACACCCGAAATAGGATCACTTTAGGACTTTATCGGCTTGTAACATAGGCTCAGGCTAGGGAATGGATACTATTCCCTTGGTTCTCCAAAGTTTTGTTTGCACACAACTCTTTTCTAAGCGATTCCCTCTTTTTCTTCGTTTATGTACATCCCAGCGGTCATTATTTTCTTTTTCTTTTCATTTCTGCTCTATTCCTTTCTCTTTTTTTTATTTTTTTATATGCATTCAGCTTACTGGTTGAACCTTCTTTTTCACTTCTTCTTTCAGCTCGGGTTGCAATCACCCTCAACTTAGGCTTTTGGCTTGAGTTGTGACATCATATCTTAGGAGACCCAAGGATATGTTATTTAATGAGTAAGAACAAAACTAATTTTCAGGCTCAAATGGGGTTCAAGTGAAAAGCTTTTTATTTGGTTGTTTTATTTTTGGCTTTTTAGTGACTTAGCACAAATGGCTTACTGATCCTTTCCTATCTGGTTATTCTCAGTTTTAAGCAAGACTACTCGGGCAAGTTCTAGTTTCTGCTCCTAGTGTTAGACTTCTAGAAAACCTCACACACACACATGACACAGGACTACACTCTCCAGTTTCTTGGTTCACCAATTTATTTCCAGATTAGCAATGTTCAACATGTTAGTACATACGATGTCATCTAAAGATCCTAACAGTCAAATCTCAGATCAAGGTAATCATTTCACACAGACTAGCTGTTGCACAGCTCAACACACAAACACTTCATATTCTTATCAAAACACAAAACACAAAACAATCACAATTTTCACAATAAACACAGAGTCAGCCGTTATTCAACCTAACAGCTAGAATGGTAGATTACTTACCACCCCCTCCCCAAACAAAAATACTTTGCCCTCAAAGTCAATGAAGAAAAACAAACAAGATCTATGAAGAGGGGTTATACCTACGACGCTCTAGGTGCCGATAACCGGATCAGCATCGGCACCCTTATCAATGGTTGCATTCTCAAAAACTAGCTCAGGCTCAGGCTCAGGCTCAGTCTCAGGCTAGCTACCACTAAATGCAACAGGTGCTCCACTACCAGAAGCGCTAGCTAACTTTGCATCTCGATGTTGTTGCGCAAGTGGTTCTTTTTCTCTAGCTGCCTTTTTCGATGCCTTGCGAGACTTCTTTTTTGCCTTCTTTCTTCTATGGACAGGTCAGCCGGTAGCTCATCATCAGATTCTCCAGCATTTTTCTTTCTCTTGCCAAATTTGCTTATAGGGAGTTCCCCCTAGAGATCGTCAAGGGACTGAGTGGTAGGCTGCTCACTGAATATTTTCATCAATGACTTTGGAATTACCAGAGTAGGCACATATATTGGCTTCTCAGCCAGTTTAGCAACTTGAGCTCGCATCTGAGCTAATTCTGTCTGGAAATTTTCAGTGTTTATTGAACCAATAGCCTGCAATCGATCCTGCTGTCTTTAAAGATAGCCAACTCATTCTACATCTCATTTTTTATCTTCTTCTCCATAGCTAACACATCTCTCTCTATTACCTGGGGTTCCGATGTACAATTATGTCGACTAGGGTCCTGGTCTTACGCTAATCTTCAACCAAAATTCTCAAGGAATAGCATAGGAATAGTGACAAAGGTACCTGGAGCCTATGAGACTGAAGTTGGTGGTGGTGGTGCCTTTGTAGATGGTTGTGATGAATCCCCCTGATCTAGCCCTCTATCTGCATGTGGAATGTCAATTGGTATGTGAGGAACAATAACAAAAGAACCCACAGCTCTAGATTTCACACCAAAGAGATGGTTAGCGACATATTTGATTTTAGAGGCCTTGGTGAGTCTGATTGCCTCACCCCATCTATCAACTAACTTGTTTGGGGGAATGTTTTTTTGTCGACATAATTTCCATATCAGACAGGGAAATGGAAGTCTGACTCTCTCATTTAGTGCCCTTTCTCTCATCTCGGTCGTTATGATCCGCCTCATATTTACTGGGTAACCAGCCATAAGGCACGATACCAAAGAAGCCATTGAGGGATACAAGGTATTATCATTACATGTAAGCCTCAACAGCCCACCAAACCTTGGCTGGAAAAGATAGTAAAGCTTTAGTGATGAGTACTGGCGTTCCTACCCAAGCTGCATTCTCCCCATCTGATGCAATTTACCTCGCAAAACTCGCTCTGAACCTCCATCTCAGTGTCACTGGTGACTGCATGTTGTTTTCCCTCAAAAAGGCCAACTGAGTTTAGTGCTATGTATTCAGGGCCATGCAACATCCTATTGATAGTAGCCTCGGAGATATCCACAGGTGTGCCCTGGACCATAATAGAGTTAAGTGGACCCCAGGTACTAGCCATGTCTTTCTGTCCCCGTTTAGTTATCTCGCTATCTGCAACAAAGTTCATCAATATGACTGCATAAAAATCCCTGGTCAGGTGGCTGGAATATTCTCCCGATGCATTGTTCATTCAGTCAAACTGATGAAACTAAAATATCCTATAAATGTCGGGGAATGATTTGATATCAACCACTACCACTCTGGTCTCTAGCATGAATGGTTAATTCTTAAAGTCGCCAATCTTGTTCACAATACCATTGTTGAAAACTCTTTGAACCTGTTTACAGTCCACATAAAATGAAAAGAATAGATCATCTACTTTCTCGTTGCAGGGTCGTGTTCATGGATGTGAACATACCGAACTATGGTATCATCGGTGGTAATCTCCTCATCCCCTTCCACGGAACCAGTCTCAGCTTCTATTTCTACTACCGGTGGATGGGTGGTTGCATCCTCTTAAGAGCGGCTTGTAGACTCTAAACTACCTCCCAAGCCATTACTAGACTGGCTACAAGATTTCTCACCGCTACCAGAACTGCTACCTTCCTCTTCAGACTGGAAATGAGTGTTCTGGAGAATTTCTCTCGCTGTCTGGGATCTAGTAGTTCGAGGTGAGTGCTCCTCTATGGTGGTATTGAGGTGAAACTCAGAACTACTAGACTCCGATGTGTTATGACCTTCCGATTGCGATGCAATAGGTGAGGAATGTTTGGTTGCGCTCTTTCTTCGGGGAGCCATAGTACCTGAGAAATGCAAAAATCATTAGGAAACAAAACAGTAAAATGACACACTATCGGGTACTGAGACTTCCCCTGTGTAATTACAACGTGACGCCTTGACTTAAGAATGTCGTCACCCAATCTATCATTTGGAAGGGCCACGGAATCAAAATACAAAATAGAAATAAAAGTACAGAAAATAAAACTAATTTTCTTTAATATATACGGGAGACAAGACGGGCCGTGGTGGGTACCACAGTCCGTGAAGGTCCTCTGAAGACGAGTTGGCAGCTTGACTTGGTGATTCACTGTACTGGAATGGATCACGGACGGCTTCACGGTCCGTGGAGTGAACCATGATCTGTGAAGACTATTGTTATCCCACTCAGTGTACTTATCTTTTGCCAATTGTGGTCCATGAGGGGTTTTATGACCCGTAGTTGATTCCACGGTCCGTGAAGCTCATCGTGGACTTACACTTGGCCCTTTTTTAGTGCTCTTTCCTTCCAACAACAACCTATGCCTAATTTCACCTCTCAGGAAATTACGAGATCTATTAGCACATGAGCTCAACCAATCTACCACATATATCAATCGTCACATCACACATAATTACGACCTAACTCTGATCATACCCTCATGCACATGAATGTGATCTCGCCCTTTCAACAGTTTTATTTACACAATTCATTAAGGCATACATGTTTTGAACCCCTTTGAACTCAACTTCACACTAATGTCAACATGTAACACTAATTTCTCCCAAATTCATCATACCCATGCACAAGAACCATCAAATATACCCAATTCAAACTAACCCACAACAAATCAATACCAGTCAAGATAGTTCATCACATAATCATGCCAAACTCAACTAAATCAAAGTAAAATCTAACTTGTTTTAGACAAGATCAAACTTATAACAAGATATAAAAGAATTTACTTGGAATTAGAGGAAAATTTTGCTCAAAAATAAGAAGATGAACTTGTACTTGAATTCCTTGGCAAAAAAAAACTAGGGTTTCAAATTTGAGATGAATTTTGGGAGTTTAAAAGATGAAAGACCTTTTTTTATACTGCTAAGAACCGTTATAGATGAGAAGGAAGGGAGAAGAACTGACCCTTGGCGCTTAGGCTAGATTATAAATGTTCTATTTGATTTCCCTTTACACGCGGGTCGGGTAGGGTACTGCTACTATTGAGTTGCAGACGACGAACCGTGAAGTTTCCTGTGAAGGGCACCACGGTTCGTGGACATGTCTGTGAACCTAACTTGGAGATAAAGTACTTACCTGAGGTTCACGAGAGTCTAGACGGTCCGTACAAACATAGATGAACCGTGAACCCTTCCGTGAACCAAGTTATGGCAATTTCTAGTAACCTCTTTTGGCTGCTGTTGAGGATGATGGGCCGTGAGGTTGCCCGTGGGACTACTCGTGAAGAGTTGTCTACACCCAATTCCTGCAATTCTTAGTCCAATCTTTCGTGCACGCATCAACACACAGTGACTGTACAAAAGCAAAGAAAATGAGAAAAAGGAAAGTAACTATTACAATTACAATCTTGGGTTGCCTCCCAAGAAGCACAGAATTTAACATCACGGTGTGATGCAGGTTGCTTGATTACTCAGACTTCATCAAGCTTACATTCCTATACTATTTTCACTTCTTCTGGAACACCTAAGTAGTCCTTGATTCGCTGACCATTGGCCTTGTACCTTTCACCCTTGTCATTCTCAAGATCAATAGCACCCGAATGGAACACTGAGTTACCTTAAAAGGTCCAGACCATTTGGATTTCAACTTTCCTGAAAACAGACGAAGTCTGGAGTCGAAAAGTAACACCAAATCACCAAGAGTGGAGGTTCTTTTCTCAATATGCTTGTCATGATACAACTTCATCCTCTCCTTGTACAGTGCAGACCTCTCATACGCTCTCAAATGGAACTCATCCATCTCATTAATCTGATCCAGTCTCAGGTTTGTTGTTTCACCCAACTAAGATTCAGTTTCTTCAAAGCTCAGAGTGACTTATGCTCAAGCTCAACCGGAAAATGGCATACCTATCCAAACACCAATTGATATGGAGACATGCCAATAGGCATCTTGAAAGCTATCTTATATGCCCATAGAGCATTATCTACCTTTCGTGCCCAATCTGTCCTATTGGCATTCACTATTTCAGCAAGAATCGCTTTATTTCACTATTGGACACCTCCACTTGGCCACTGGTCTGCGGGTGATAAGGTGTTGCCACATTGTGCTGTTTAACCCCATATTTAGCCAGAAGCACACTGAATACCTTGTTGCAAAAATGGAAACCGCCATCACTGATAATGGCTTTGGGTGTGCCAAACCTTGTGAAGATATTCTTCTTCAGAAAGCCAGCAACACTCTTGCCATCATTCTCATGCAAAGAAACGTCCTCAACCCATTTGGACACATAGTACACTGCCACCAATATATACTTCTGCCCATAGGAGCTCACAAATGGGCCCATGAAATCAACTCCCCACACATCAAATAGCTCCACCTCTAGAATAGGTGTCATGGGTAACTCGTGGCGCCGAGAGATGGCTCATTGCCGCTGGCACACATCACAACTCCTTACTATGTCCATCGCATCTTGATGAATTGTGGGCCGGTAGTACCCACACTGAAGTACCTTATGGGTTGTCCGAGCACCTCCATGATGGCCACCTACTGGAGAGGAGTGACAGGCCTCTAGAATGTGCAACATCTCAGCTTCAGGGATGCATCGCCCCATGATATTATCAGCACACACCCTGTACAAATAAGGTTTATCCCAAAAATATTTACCCACATCATCCAGGAACCTCTTCCTTTGCTGAAATGTCAGTCCTTCAGGCATCAAGTCACTAACAAGGAAGTTAGAAAAAATTAGCAAACCAAGGAATAAGATCAAGAGTAGCGGCTAATACCTGCTCATCCGGGAATAAATCATTGATTTCGAGCTCAAGTTCCTCTTTCTTTTCAGCCTCCAACCTAGACAGGTGATCAACCACCTAGTTTTCACAACCTCTCATATCCTTAACCTCAAAATCAAATGCTTAAAGCAGCAACACCCATCTGATTAACATGGGCTTGGCATCTTTCTTTGCCATAAGGTATCTAGGAGTTGCATGATCCGTGTGGACTATGACTCTAGTACCCAGCAAGTAACCTCTGAATTACTCGAAAGCATACACCATAGCCAGTAGTTCCTGCTCAGTGACTGTGTAGTTTCGTTGTGCTCCATTTAGTGACTTGCTAGCATAATAGATCGGATGGAAGATCTTGTTTCACTTTTGCCCCAGCACAACTCTTAGGTCCGTACACTAGCATCGCACATTACCTCAAATGACTCAGCCCAATCTGGGCCAATGATCACTCGGAAAGAAATCAACTTCTCCTTCAGGCAGTCAAAGGCTCTGAGACATGCCTCATCAAAAGCAAATTTCACCTTCTTCTCCAAAAGTTTGCATAAGGGGTGTGCAATTTTCGAGAAATCCTTGATGAAACGCCTATAGAATCCGGCATGTCCTAAGAAACTTTGAACACACTTTACACAGATAGGCGGAGAAAACTTTTCAACCACCTTAATTTTGGTGTTGTCGACCTTTAACCCCTTTTGTGATACCTTGTGCCCTAGGACTATGCCTTTCTTGACCACGAAATGACACTTCTCCCAATTTAGTACTAGATTGCCCTCCTCGCATCTCTGTAAAGACCTACTAAGATTAAGCAAGCAGTCATCAAAGGTATCACCTACCACTAAAAAGTCATCCATGAATACCTCCAGAGTGTCATCCACCATGTCTAAGAAGACATACATCATACACCTCTGGAAAGTTGTTGGTGCATTACATAGTCGAAATGGCATGCGTTTAAATGCAAAGGTGCCATAAGGACATGTAAAGATGGTATTTTCCTGATCTTTAGGAGCAATTGATAGCTGGTTGTAGCCAGAGTATCCATCTAAGAAATAGTACCACCCTTTTCCAGCCAACCTGTTAAGAATCTGGTCCATGAATGGCATTGGGAAGTGATTCTTCAAGGTCCACTAGTTCAGCTTTCTATAGTCCATGCACACTCGCCATCCAGTGACTGGTCTTTATGGGACCAACTCATTCTTTACGTTCGCCACCACAGTCATTACACCCTTTTTTGGCTCACATTGCACTGGGCTGACCCACTGACTGTCAGAAATGGGACACACCACCCCAGCATCTAACCAGTTGATGATCTTTTTTTTACCACCTCTTGCATTGGTGGGTTTAACCTCCCCTGGTGTTCAATGCTTGGGATGCAGTCCTCGTCAAGTTGGATCTTATGGGTGCATATACCTAGAGGTATCCCGATGATGTGAGCAATGGTCCACCCAATAGCCCTTTTGTACCTTATCAACATTTCGATCACAGCTTGAACCTGTTTTTCATTCAAATATGCATCCAAGATCACAGGCAAAGTGTTGTTAGTACCTAAAAATACATACCTCATGTGACTGGGTAACTGTTTTAGTTCCAGCTCATGTGGCTCCTCAAAGGATGGTTTTGCTGGAGGACTTGGCCTGTTTTTCAAATCCAGGTCTAGTTTCTTTGTAGCATAAGAGTGATCTCTCATTCCTTACAAAGCATTCACGGTCTCAACATAGTCAGACCGAAAATCAACTTCAAAGTTCATCAACATGGTTGTTAATGTTTTGACAACCATCCTCTCCTCAATAGTCGCTCTAAGATCTCCTTCATCATCAACTTCTATTGCCAACACCACATTCATGTCTTAAGGATGCTTCATGGACCTGCGAATATTAAACTTTACCTCTTCATCGTTGAGCCTGAATTTCAACTCTCCATCCTTGACATCAACCAATGCTTGTCCTATGGCTAAAAACGGTCTTCCCAAGATTATGGGAACCTCAAAATCGACTTCACAATCCAAGATCACGAAGTCTGTCAGAAAGATGAAAGTGTCCACCTTTATGAGCACATCACATAAGATGTCCACAGGCCGCTTCATTGACCTATCTGCCATCATCAACCTCAATGCCGTGATTTTGGACTCCCAACCCCAGTTTCTTGTAGATGGCCAGCGGCATCAAGTTTATACTATCCCCTAAGTCACAAAGGCCTTTGCAAATTTGATTAATTCGATTGTGCACGGTATGGTGAATGCACCCGGATCCTCCTTCTTTTGTACCAGATAACTGGTAGTAATAGCACTGCAGTGATGAACATTGTCTGTAAACTCAATACTTACAACTCTTTTCTTCGTGACCAAGTCCTTCATGAACTTGGCATATCCTGGCATCTGGTCTAGGGCTTCCACCAATGGTATGTTCACTGACAGATGTCTCAGCATGGTGATGAACTTCAAAAATTTCCCATCTTCCACTTTCTTTTTAAGCATTTGAGGGAAAGGATGAGGTGCTCTTGGGATCTACTGTAAAGGCATAGTTCCCTCAACCTCTTTCTCCGTTGCTCTTGCTTGTTTAGCTACTGGCTGAGCGTCCTCTGAGTCATCTACATGTTCAGCTTCGGCCTCCTCTCTTCTAGTTTGCTCCAACACTTGTTCATTCTCAGTACCTACAGAAATTGGGTAATTAAGAATCTTACCACTCCTAGTGGCAATATCCATGCAATGCATGCCCTTCTTAGAATTTTAAATAGTATCACTAGGCAGTGACCCCTTCTTCCTTTGGTTTAGTGATGTTGAAAGCTGCCCCAACTGCTGCTCTACTTGCTTGATAAAGGTGGTGTGAGAGTCTACCAGTTGACTTATACTGGAGAAATCACATTTCATCTCGTTCACTCCTACATCAATTGACTCAACTTTTTGGAGCACCTTGGCCAACATGTCTTCCAGCTTAGACCCGCTGGAACTACCACTTGCTCGGTCTCTATTAACTGGGGGCACATACACACCACTGCAATCATTTATGTACCCATCTATGTTCTGTCAGTTTCCCTGCTCTCTGTTTGCTGGCCTATCATATTGTCCTTCTCTTGAGTAGTTCCGACCTGCATTTCTAGAATTGTAACCTTGGTTTCCCGAGTTATAATTCCGTAAACCTGCTTGGTTGCCCAATTATTTTACCTCTTCATCTAGATCGATGTCCTGATCTTCATACCTGTTTGGAGGTCCTACAGTATTTACCTTTTAAGAACTTGCAACAATATGCTTCGTGAGTAGATCTATCTGGGTCCTCATGTGTGCCATGTCCTGATCCTCTTCTTCTTTTCTTTTCCTTTGTTCAGTTGAGAGTTCAAAAGTGAACCCAAGGTCTCCTACTTCTGCATCCCTAGTGTACCATGCCCTATTATTCTTAGACATCTCGTCCATCATTTGCATGCTTTCTGAGAATGTGTTCCTCATGAATTATCCTCCACACACTGGCAACAGGTTTAGTAACATAATTCAACGATCTATAGAAATCCTGTTTTAGATGTCTTTCAGTGAGACCATGGTTTGGACACTTCTTCAGCTTTTGGCTGAATCTCCACCAAGTGTCATGCATCCCTTCTCCTGGTAACTACTTATGGACACTTATCTCATCCTTCATCTGCAGCTCTTTTGATTTTGGAAAGAATCATTCCAGGAAGGCCTCCTTCAGTTCAGTCCAAGTCCTGATTGAATCATCTGACATCTCATTCAACCAATTGGTCACCTCTCCAGTAAGAGGCAATGGAAACAACCTCAATCTCATTGTTGTTTGGCTAACTCCAGGAATTTCTTGTGATTTGCATATCGCCACAAAGTTCATCAAATGTTGATTCGCATCATCACCAGTTGCACCCCTGAACATACCTTTCAGATTCAGTAGTTGAATCATAGTTTGGTGATTGTGAATTTCACACCTGGAGGTAGTGCAGGTAACATTATCGCTCCTATTGCTCCGGCTCCATACAAGTCTAAGTCATCATCTTCATACAAAATGTGAGTTGGATGTTGTGCTCTACCCCTTGGAGTTATTGGTTGGCAGTGGGGACAAACAATTTCATCCACTTCTATGTTTTTTTCCATCACCATAGGCGGGTTGTTCATAGCATTCTGTTGAATACCTCTTGCAGCGGTTTCAGCTTCCAGTCCCAGTCTTTGCCTCTGAGCCTCAAGTTCTTATCCATTTACCATTTTGTGTATTGTCTTCCGAAGTTCTAGGTCGTATGGGATCAATCTAGCTCCCTTACTTCTGGTATTTCGCATACACAGTCGAACTCACCTGAAAGAGACACAGAAAAAGAACAAAACGTAAAATTACGAAAAATGACTACACGTCGAATAAAATTTAGTAAAACACATCTAAATTAAAATTCCTCGGCAGCAGCGCCAAAATTTGATACGTCCAAACTTACACCTCAATTGAGAGGTATAAACGGTCGAAGTCAATTTATAGAACTCAACGTAAGTTGAGGTCGATCCCATAGAGAATTGTTTTACAAAAATGATTTCAATGTCGCGTTTTACTCAAATGTCGTTATTATTTCCTAAAGAAACAGTTACGGAAAGTAAAATTGATTTATCTATAAAGCTCTAGTAACCAAGGTTTTTAACTAAGATCTAATTTAACAATTAAAAGAATATCAGTTCTAAAGTTGTTTCGATAATTAAATGAAACTAAGATTGTGTTCCCCATAACGTTGCATCTAATGCTCTTTCGTAGTTGAGTTTCAGGCAATTTATCTCTCAAAATACAGGCGACCTAAATATATATGATACTTCTCGGTCTACTCAGATAATTTTCACTCAAGTCCTCTCGATCCCAGAGTGTTACAAGTTTTACCCTCGCTTACAATAGTGTTAACGTTCTTTTCTGTCAAACTCAAACTTTGACTCCATTTCTTCAAGTTAATTTGGCTTTTTCCTAACTATTATTTCTCTCTCGAAAAAACGATAGATACAGGCTCACCCTAATGTGTGCACTCATTAGAATACATGAATAACGAAAGCTAAATTATACTTTGCAAATGTAAATCGCCTTTCACTCGTTTTATAGAATTACACTTAGATTTACGTCATAGATCCCACAATCCCAGTTGTGGTATTTAGCCACTCATGATTTCACATAAACACACAAAAGTATATAATGAAAACATGACAAGAAAATACTTACGAAAATAGACAAATTGATAAGCACTTTGATGATTCAAGAATCGGAAAATCAACTTTCAAACTTAATTTGATGTTAGTCTCAAAAACCAAAAGCTAAGAATATTTGAAAAACTCTATTCTTCGTTCAACATAAAACAAGATAAAAACTCAAAATGACCTAATTAATTCAAATAAAGTGTTTTAAAAAGAGTCCTACTCGAAGTAGGACTGAACTGTCTGACACTTCAAGACTGCCTCCACGAGCAGTTCCACTCACCCAAAACAAGTTCTTCAAGGCCTGTACACTGGATCATCACCATGGACACCACCACGACTCATGAAAATGACCACGGTCCGTGTAGTTATCTGTGGTCTTCACTTGGTTCAATCCTCTTTTAGATTTTCATTGCCCATTTACTGGACAATCTTCACGACTCACACCATGAATCGTTGTGAGGACCACGGCCCGTGAGGTTGTTTGTGGTATTCACTTGGTTTAATTCTCTTTTAGCTCCTCTAACCCTCAGCCCTAGTTCAACTCTACGAGCATCTCCATGATCAGTAGTGAAGACCACAACCCGTGAGGTCATCCGTGGTCTTTACTTCCAACTTTCAATGAATTTTCTTCTTTTCTATCTTCTTTCACTTCCACCTGTTTCACTTGTACAAACACTACCAAACACATTATATCCACATAAATACACTCGATTCTAGTATTAATCCTTAGTTTTCAAGAATCAAATGTGCCAAGATTTCATAGTACATCACTCAACTATCACAGGCATAATCTCATAATATTCTTCTATAATCAACAAACCCACATCACAAGATCATAATTGAGTAATATGGGGATTTCTTGTGTTTTTGGGAATTTCAACATAAAAATCATAATAAATCATCAATTCAAGCATAATATAAACTAAATCAAACATTAGAATCGTTTTTGAAAGGAACCCATGACTTGGAGACAAACCCTAGCTTTTGGGAAATTTCTGTCTTTGAAATTAAGCTTTGAAGGGACTCCATGGATGAAGACTATCCATGGATGAAGGACTACCATACCTTAACAATGAATCCCAATGAATTTGGTGAGAAGAACGTGATTCTTGAACCCTATCTCCACCTTCTTCCTTTTTCTTCTTCCTTGAAGTTCTAGAGAGAGAATTTCCTTTGGAGAGGATGAAGTTTAGGGGTTTCTTTTGGATTCTAGGGAGAATGACTTAATTGGGGGAATTTTGAGCATAAAAAATTTATATACTTTACAAAGGAAGGAGTAAAATAATTTAGTACAGAATTAGAAAAATAACAAAAAACCCCTACGACTCCCAACTTAAAAACTGATGATCTGCACGCTGAAGCTCGCCAAGTGGACCCTTGGCCCGCCTAAAATTACAGTAGCTCACCCCCAAGGAGCAGGCCAACATGGCGATGGGGAGCCCTTTTGGCAATGTGCCAACCCAACCGGCGAGCCCCGACCTGGGTCGCCCAATTTTCCAGCAGCTAGGCCAAGGGGGACACAGCCCACTGGGCGATGGAGGCTCCACTTGGCCAATTACCAAGTCACTTTGGCGATGGCACTGTCCCTCGCCAAGTGGACCAGGGAAAAATGTTTTTCCTTCACCCTTCCCAAGGTATTTTAGGCCCTTGCCCTCCTTCATGGCAAGTTACCCCCTCACTCTTAGCCCTAGTCTAGCCTACTAGAATCCAGGGTGGTACATCCTTGTAGACCAAACTCAATATTCTTAAGCTAACTGCACTAAAAAAAATCTCATTGAACCTCGTTTACTCATAATACTGACTATACTCAAACAAAGGCATTAACTTAAAATTTAGAACACCTAATCACATAGACTCACACTGAAAGGCTCAGAAATCGTGCTAACCATGTTACTAGCCTAGATGACCATTTTGGAGCTGATGGAATTATCAAAATTGGATTATGAGTTCATCTTCTTTAACTTTTGATAAAAAAAAATGACCATTGAAGGTTCAAAAGCTCCAAAACACTAAAACTTGCATAAAAACTCGACCAACGATCAGATGACGAAAATGTCAGCCCCATCAAGTCATAAATGACTTGGGTTCACTATAGGAATGCTCTAAATGACGAACATGAGGCATAAACACATAAATGACTTGTCTGTACATTTTGGAGCAACAATACTTTAACCGCTTGAACCATGATATGAATCTTTGACTGATGAATTGTCTTATTACTTCCATATGTGGACTTTTCTTAATACTTCGAAGAAAATGCTTGTCTGCGCCTTGAAGAGTTAGAGGCTCTTGATGAGAAAAGATTGGAAGCTCAACAAAGTCTTGAATGCTATCAAGCTCGTCTTTCTCGTGCTTTCAATAAAAAGGTTCGCCTACGGTCCTTCCAAGTTGGTGATCAAGTCCTTGCATTAAGAAGACCAATTATCATATCTCATAAATCGGGAAGCAAGTTCACCTCAAAATGGGATGGACAATACGTCATTCAAGAAGTCTATTCAAGCGGAGCTTACAAACTTGTGGATGCAGACGGCTTGCGGATTGGTCCCATCAATGGAAAATTCCTGAAGAAGTATTATCCTTGAAGCAATGTCATACTCCTGGCCCGCAAGAGTATAAACCTTGTACGACTCCAAAATAAATGTTTGCTAGGTTAAAATCCTCGAAAGAGGCGGCCTAGGCAAAAGTTAGGACAAAAAAAAAAAAAATGTTCACTCTCTGAACTACATTATGACTTGATCCTCTTCACTGAGGTACGTAGGCAGCTTAGAGTATTATTACTCTAGGTTCAGTCATAAGAAAAAAAATACGTCGCCATGTGAATATCATGCTAATTCTTTCAAATGAAGAGTCAAGCACACCAGATTTTGAGCTGACTTTGAAGACAAATCTGTACTAATCCGTAAAGCCTATGGACATGATTTTATACAGATTGAATATATAGAAGTTATCTTTCTAACAAAAAAAGAAGCTCATTATTCCAGCACTTCTACTCCATGTTATGAATTTTCTTCCACATGTGCGCAAAGCTGAAGAAAGCTGAAAATTCGAGCACGCAGATTTTGAACCGACTTTGAAGACAAATCTGTACTAATCTGTAAAGCCTATGGATGTGCTTTTTATACAGATTAAAGATATAGAAGTTATATTTCCAACAAAAAAAGAATCTCATTGTTCGGTGCTCCTACTCCACGTTATGAATTTTCTTCCACGTGTGCGCAAAGCTGAAGAAAGCTAAAGATTCAAGCACGTAGATTTTGAGCCAACTTCAAACACAAATCTGTACTAATCCGTAAAGACCATGGACGTGATTTTTATACAGATTGAAGATCTCAAAGTTATCTTTCCAATAATAAAAAATAAGCTCATTATTACGGCGCTTCTACTCCACGTTATGAATTTTCTTCCATATGTGCGCAAAGATGAAGATTCAAGCTAAGCACGCAGACTTTGAGCCAACTTCAAATACAAATCTGTACTAATCTGTATAGCCCATGGACGCAATTTTTATACAGATTGAAGATCTCGAAGTTATATTTCCAACTATAAAAGAAGCTCATTATTTTGGTACCCCTACTCCCGTTATGAATTTTGTTCCACATGTGGGCAAAGCTGAAGAATCAAGCACACAAATTTTGAGCCAACTTCAAATACAAATATGTACTAATCCGTAAAGCTCATGGGAGTTATTTTTATACAGATTGAGGATCTCGAAGTTATCTTTCCAACAAAAAAAGAAGCTCATTATTCTGGCGCTCCTGCTCCACGTTATGAATTTTCTTCCATATGTGTGCAAAGCTGAAGAAATTTGAAAAGTTAATGTTTTGTTGCTATCCTCATATAAATGCTAGCTTATGATAGTCCTTTTTCAAATAAAGAAAGGGGGCTCGTGGAAAGAAACAATCAACATTCAAAATTCAAGATAAGAAGATTCTTATTGAGATATATGTCACTATTCTCCTGCTTCAATAAGAACCACTACACCATAATGAGCGAATTAAAAAATCCTTAACAAAAAATTAAAAGATTAAAGAAAATCTATCTACGGAAAAAGTTTGAAGCTTATGATTTCCTGGCGACTTCTAGCTCGGCTAATCTCTCAACTTCATCATCAGACAACATATGATTCGCCTCAATGGTATAAATCTCACCCTCTGTAATGATGACATTCTCTAGACTTTTGGACAACTTCTCTTGATATTTATTACTGAGTGCGGTGATGTTCTTTTTCTTGGAAGTCAAGGCTTTTAAGTCTTTCTCCACATCTGTTAGAGTTGCTTGAAGTTTCCCCATGGATCCATCCAACTTTTCGTGTGCCAGCTTTGCACCATCAAGACTTCGTTGCACATCAGAGAGAGCCTTTTCATGTGATTCATTAGTCATCTTTGATGAACTTAAAGTATTATACTCTGCATACGACTTGAAGAAATTCTCGACAAGATCCTCCAAAGAAGAAACATCAATAATGTCCACCTTTTTAATCTCCTCAAAAGTTGAAGCAATACTTGACTCCAACTCTGTAAAGCCATCTAGAGCACCCAAGGAAAATTGTTTAGTCTATCCACACAATGCATCCCACATCTCCGAAACAAAGGTTGATTTGACGCGAAAAATAGTTTCTTGTGGGTCAAAAGTAGGAGCATCAAGTCGCAATGGCCATGAAGAAGGCTTGAATGATTTCATACGCGTAATCTGATTGACGATAACTTTAGTCGCATTAATACCATTTGGTTGGGAAAACTTCTTGTCATCCGAATAAGTAGAAGGTGACTTTCTAGTGGAACTACTTCCAACGAAGGCATCACGTCATTAATGGAAGAATGGAAATCTTTTGCAGCCACATCAAGATCATTAAGATCTACGGTGAAATCTGCAATCATGACATCGCCAAGGTCGTCGCCATATAATTCTGTAAGGTCAAACTATAAAAAAAAAAGAGGTGCGAACAAAAGATCATCATATTTTTTATTTATTTATTTTTTTTAAAAATGGATTAGTATGAAGAAATAAAAAGGGGGAGGGACCTTACTTGTTTTTCTAATTCAGACAATGATGATGAGTTTGGATCCTCATCCATAAAGTCATTATCGTCAATCACAATTGTATCTAAAATATCGATACCACAACAAACATCATCTAGCTCTTGTTCCTTTATTTTTGGACAATTCCAGTGACGGTCCTAACTCACCGTTGGACTGGAAGATGCATTTGGTCACCCAACACCATTTGGTGAAGCATACATATATGAAATATCATCACAAGGAGTCTCAAGGTTTGACATTTTGTCATTACCATTGTCTGATGATACATGAAGTACATTTGTGTCGGAATAACCATGGCCAACTTTGGAAGCAGGTGAAGTCTCCTTTGAGGCTAATGTGAGGAGCCTCAATTTTGATTTCGGAGGCACATCCCCACCTTTTGAGGTTTTAGACTTGGATGAGGTCTTAGCGACTTGCGGAGTGTCATTTGACCTCACTTGAGACTTGGAAGAATGATGTAATTTTTCCTTTGATTGATCAGAAGCCCCTTTAGATGACAAGGATGTAGAGTCTTGCTTCGTCTTCTTCAAAATAATGCGGAGGTTTCCTTTGGAAGTATTCATACTTTGGGATGGCCGCCAGTCTACATACTCGCGGTTCATTAAAGGAGCACCCTCTAATGGGCACATCGGAATCATGACTTTATAAAAAGTATCAAGTCGAAAAGAGGAATTCCAAAGTTGCACCAATGTTTATAGTGTACCATCGTAAGGTTGCCCCATAAGATCTACAGGAACATCTTGACAAAAATCGAATTGTCGACTAAATCTATTAGGGCTGTAGGATTCCACGATGAAATTTGAATCATTCCTAAGGGTTACATTGCCTGAACGAAAGCTTATGATAAATTCGTTCCACGAATTTGAAAGCGTGCCATTATCAGTAAGGTGCAAATCCCTCCCTTACAGCTTTGCTAAGTGATGGAGGCGATGGGCATCATCCTGTTGAAATAACTTTTGGGCATCAATAAAATTGAAACATTTGGCCATCTTCTCGCTAGAAATTTTGCAAAGGGGTATCGATCAATGTGAGAACTTGGCATGATGATGAGTCCCAAAGTATTCCCCAAGCCAACCATATACACAGTGTATAGGGAAAATTATATTTGCCACACTCAAGTTTGAAGAAGTAGAAATTTCTTTCATGCCACGATATATACTTGCAAGAACTGGAACTTCCAAGGAGAATTTCTTTCCATGAGCCATCAAGCTCGCAATCTTAAAAACACTAACGTGCACATAGTTGACTTTCTTATTCGGAAGCACGAATTTGCAAAGCCAACAAGCAAAGAAGGCTGCCAAACTAGTCTCATCTCTAAGTGATTCTTCCACATCTAACTCGACAAAGGGGGGGGATTCTCCTCATCAGTCCGCGGTAGGAAGTTCGAATTAATATGTCGAGAAGGATTATGGTTTAACCTTGGCTTTGTGGCTCGTACCTTTGACACCTTTTCTGGAGGCTCGGCATATCTAATAGGTCCTCTAAACCAGAACTTCACCCAATCATGGACGGACACCTCATGGAGATCATCTTTTGCTAATCTGTAGAAGGCCGAAAACAAATATCGACAACTTTGGGGAAGAAACAATTCTCTTTGAGTATCAATATGCGTCAATTCTTTCGCGAGGGAATGACTTCGTCATAAAAGTGCCCTTGTACAGGGAGACCTCCAATTTCTTGTAAGTCCCAAAGTGACATGGACATCTCTCCAATGAAAGTAGAAAGTGTGTTGGTAGATGGGCGCCAAAGTTCACAAAAAACATGGAGTACATTGTCGTTATAGTCGTACGTGAACAAAGAAGTATATACAACATCATAAACCTTGATGAGCTCCAAAATCTCCTTGTGGCGGGGCAGCACGTCCTCTACCCATTCCCAATAACCAGGTGTGTAGCAGGCATTGCCAAAGTTAAAAGAGAGAACACTCCAATTGTTGAAACTTCCATCAGAATGAGAAGATTTGAAAGATGCTATGTCTTGATGAATTGCGGATTTCAGTAAAGGAACTTTCATGCGAGTAGCCTTGCTCGAGAAGTTCTCATGACGTCTTTGGTGTCCATTTTTTACCATTCTTTAAGGAGAAGAGATTCATCATATGTCCCACTAACAAGGGAGAAGACGCCGATTGCCGGAGGCTGAACCTCCAAAAGTAGAACTTTGGCATTGGGATTTTGTTGGTCGGCACCCACTATTTCAAGAAGAGGATACGGCGAATCTCGGTCACGGAAATGTATCATGTTGCGGAATCAAAGTCATATTTCTCTATCCAAAATCTTCAAAAAAAAATTAATCAAAAGGAAAAGCCTTAGATTTGCAAGAACATGTCCAAAGTAATGGTGGTAACCTCAAATTTTTGCGGTTGGTAAAATGATGATTTGAAATAAAAAACTGAATCAGCACAGATGCAATCTAATGGTGGTTTTTGTATATGATGTAGCCCTGTGAATTTACTTTTCAACACCGCAAACCGCTTGTGATTTCGTTATTCCTACGTCGAGATATGATTCTTTTTGCAAAGTTGCACAAAGCTAATGCATTCAGTTCATCAGAATTTTAGGCTGAGTTAAAAAAATCACCTGAGTGAATTGGGGAGTTTTTTTATCGTGATTTTCCGATATGTTGTAGCTCTATAAGTCTAGTTTCTGAAAAATAAAACGGATCACGATTTCAGTATTCCTACAATGAGATGTGAATTTTCTATCAATGTCGCGCTGAGTTAGGAAAAGTACTTATTTGAGAGAGAAGGACTCAATTGAACTTGATGATGTGACAATGCGATATACAATCACCAGGAGAATGTGGGTATATATAGATTTCAAAATATGGAGACATCAATTTGATTCCTACAAATTCTGGAATAATATAATGATGGAAAGTTTAGTTCCTACAAATTATGGAAATTATGGTAAATTTTCATAGAATTAAACTATGGAAATTTTCTATAGGAATCAAGTTACGGAAATTCCATAGGAACTAAATTATGGTAAGTTTCCATAGAAATTAAATTATGGAAATTTCATAGGAACCAAATTATGGTAAGTTTCCATGGAAATCAAATTATGGAAATTCCACAGGAACCAAATTATGGTAAGTTTTCATAGGAATCAAATTATGGAAATTTCATAGGAACCAAATTATGGTATGTTTCCATGGGAATCAAATTATGGAAATTGGTGAGGAATCAAAGATTTTCCATTCTTATTTCAATTTGGTTTCTTTGTTTTCGGTGAAAACTCTATAGTTTTTGTTAATAACTGAAACTACTTCTATCATTATCACTATTTTCTAGTTTTGTCTCAAAGAATTAATATATATTTTTAATTATTTTCTATGCTTCCATAGAAATGAATTAATTCTTTATTAGAGTGTAGTTAATATTTGTTGACTTTCTTTTAATAATCTACTATTTCATTCAGAAAATCTCTATCTTTTTCTCTTCTGTATTGTCCTCTTTCTTTTTCGCCTTCGCCTCTCTCACCACCAACAAAATTCAGCTATCGTCAGCACTACTGTTGCCAAAATGTGTGGTCAGTACAGATCTGGAGATCTGTCTAGTAAAGACCAGATAGGGCGACTTCCGATAATTCCCTCGACTTTAAGCCATTTCAGAGGACCTCCATCCATTTATGGAGACCTCCATCCGACAACATACAACTCCAATAAAGACCAGATAGGGCTACATCCATCCATATTTGGCGACTTCTAACCATTTTTGCTACCTCCATGAACTTCCGGCGACATCTAGCAATTCAGACGACACCCAAATTTAGTTTTCTTGTTATCTTCAAACCTAGCGACACTACCAGTTCTATCTGGATATTCTCTTGATCTTGCTCTTTTAAGAATAGATTAGCGGTTCTATATCTTATCCTATCTATATATTATTTAGAATTTAGTTGCACTATTTATTGTTTAAAGCATGTGGATTTCATACTCTTCCCTTGATTTGTTTCAGTAGTATACTATAGCTACGTACTGCTAGTGTTAGTTTTATTATTGTGTATTAACTAATTCATTGTATTTTCTATTTGTCATTTAACTTACTTTAGCCTTATTACTCCCAACGGTGGACAAGACCCTACTGTATTATCTCTTACAAAGGGAATCTAAGGCTAAAATAAGTTAAATGGAAAACAGAAAACACAATGAAGTAGTAATTACACAATGATAAAACTAACACTAATAGTACCTATACTATACTATGGAAAGAAATCAAGGTAAGATTATGAAATTCATAGGCATTAAACAACAAAATGTGCAACTAAGTTCTGAATAAGATATAGTTAAGTTAAGGTATAGAGTCACTAATATATTCTTCAAAGAGCAAGATCAAGAGAAGATCGAGCTAGACCTAGTAGCGCTGCGAGGTTTAAAGATAGAAAGAAACCTAAATTTGGGTGTCGTTTGAATTGCTGGATGTTGCCAGAAGTCCATGGAGGTCATAAAAAATGGTTGGAAGTCACTAGAAAATGGATTGATGTAATCATATCTGGTCTTTATTGGAGTTGTTGTATGTTGTCGAATGTCCATAGAGGTCGCCATAAATGGCCGGAGGTAGCCAAAAATGGGCCAAAGACATCGGAAATGACTGAAAGTCGCCCTATCTTGTCTTTACTGGACTGATCTGGAACGGATATGTACTAACCACACTTTTTGGAAACAACAATGCTGACGATAGTTGGATCTTGTCGGTTGTGAGAGAGGATATAACGCGAAAACGAAAGAGGATAATACATGAAAGAAAGAGATTGAGAGATTGCCTGAATGAAATAACAAATGATTAAAATAAAATCAAGAAATATTAACTACCGTCTAATAAACAATTAATTAATTTATGTGGAAGCATAGCAAAAAATACATTAATTCTTTGAGACAAAACTAGAAACAGTGATAATGATAGAAGTAGTTTCACTAATTGACGTGAACCATAGAGTTTTCACCGAAAACAGAGAAACCAAATTGAAAAAAGAATGGAAAATATTTGATTCCTCACCAATTCACTTTTCCAAAATATCCTTGAAAAAAAAAAGAAAGAGAAACCAGTAGCCACCAACAAGTGATTAAAAAATTTCACGTAAGCACATGTTTTAACAAGTTATATGTAAGGATATAATTATAATATATTTATCATTTTATTGTGTCTTTCATATGACATGTAATCACACAAAATATAAACAATAAACATATTTATAAAAGTTTTGGTTGCTTGTTTTAAACTATGTTTTCTGTAGTGTTGACTCCGGTCATTAATTATTTCATTGAGACGACTTTCGTTGGTTGTTTAATTGATTCTATTGAGTCTCAAAATACCATTTTTGGTCGGGTAGTATATTCATTTTTCACTTGCAGGACTCCAAATGAGTCCCAAAGGTCCGTTCGGGATTTTGGATGTTTGTTCCAACACTACTAAAAAAACTGATAAAAGAGACCTAAAAATCGAAACCTCAAAAGTAGGTCGCTAAAAAGAGACCTCATGAGGTCACTATTTGCGTCATCTCTTCCACACTAGCAACAAAAAGTATGTAGGAGTTGCAATCGCTGAGTGTTTGAAGTCCCTTCTTCTCTTTATTTCCAAATCAATGAAGAATTGTCCTCCAATGTTTAGCTCGAGTTAGAGGAGTTTTAAATCAATTATTGATCATTTTTATTAATTCAAATGTAATTTTCTTCCCTATTTGTTTTTTGAATCATATTTGAGCTTTAATTTTGTAATTTATTCTCATTTTTGGTCTCAAAATCCTTAAATTCTATTTTCTTGAAAGTTAGCTTTTACGATCATTTGAGGTCAAAATTTGACCTAGTTTTTCCCCAATTTTGGGCATGAGATCCGTTGTAAAGATCTGTTTGGGTTGTTATTGGTAGACCAATGGTGAAAAAATCAGGTCAGAAAACTTTCTGGGTACAGACTTAAAAATTCTAGGCTAAGCCAGTCTCATAAGAAATCTCAGCAATGTGAGGTCTAGGGAAATTTGGGAATGGGTTGTATGATATGTCTACGCTTGATTTATGTTTTCTAGTATATAATACATTAAGGAACGCATAAAGCTTTCCTGAATGGAATTCAGGTGAGTAAAACTACCGTTATCAAACTTAGAATGAAGGGTTAGAAAAGAACGACAAGGGTCAAAGATATGTTGCAAAATAGGGGCTTTTGGGGAGGTTTCTAAGAGATTTAATGCAGAAAATTCCCAAAACCCTCTTATTTTCTGCACTTTGTTCTTAGGAACAGGGAAGGCGGTTTAGGGCATTCTTTGTAGTTTTTTGTTACTATCTTCGGCATAGGTATGTGAATTACTCGCTTAACTTGTAAATTAAATCTTAAGTCTTAGAATCTAGAGGGTTACTCTTGGAGGAGGGTTTTAAACTTGCATTAATGATGAAAAGAACCCATGTGGGGTAGAATGATCACGCATTTCCTTGGGTTTAAGATTTAGTTATAATCTGGATATTGTTAGGCCATTATTGATTGATTATTTAAACCAAGACCAAGCCAAGGTAATTTAAAAAAGGTAAGCTCGATTTCTTTAAAGTTTTCAAGGCTTGATTCGAGGTAAGTGATGGTTTGTTATATTCCAAAGTATGTAATGTGATCATGTTAATTGTTGTGTAGTATATGTGCAATGCATGTGGCGGAAACTGGAAGGTTAATGTGAAATGATATCGTATGGTAGTCTCATGCAATGAACCTGAATATCTTCTTATGATTTCAAGTTGGTTGTTCATTGTGATTGTGATTGTTATTTGTGATTGATGGTTGGCTCGGGTACTACATTGGTAGAAGATACTAAAGGTTGGCTCTAATATATACCACTCCTGGTATGAATAATAACACTAATTGACTTGAGTACTGCACTGATAAACTAACAATATGTGTTTGGGGTTCCATGAAAGGAAAGAGTATGTGCATTTTTTCGATCATGTGGGACATATTTCATGCATTAGTTAATTCAAGGTTTGTGATTGGAAATTTGTATCATGTTGTAACCATTGATATATGTGTTAGCCTGTATTAATGTATTATAGTTACCTATTTACATTCATCTTTTGGAACTGGCCGCATGATCCTACAACTACATGGTGTTTGTGTACTAATACTACTCTTGCTCTTTCCTTGTTGAGTACAAGGCATATTTAGGCGGCTTGTTCGAGACCTCAATTGAGACTTTGAATGCAAGGGTGAGCTATCTTCCAAGCAGCCATGGGTTCTTCTCCATTTCGTTTTTCAAACTATTCAGACTTAGACATTTCTTAGACTTAGTGTATTGTTTTGTTACTTGGGGTTGCATCCTTTTTATTTAGGATACTTTAGAGTTTTGTATCTATGCATTTCAGTTTTTAGGGAATTAAATTCGGCAAAAGATTTTGTTAAATGATTGAATTTATGCGAATTTTTTTTTTATCACTTGTTAGTGCATACATGTTTCTCTTTAATTTTTTTGTAAAGGATTTTTTTGGAGAAGTGAGAAGTGAATTGGTGAGGAATCAAAGATTTTTTATTCTTGTTTCAATTTGGTTTCTCTATTTTTGGTGAAAACTCTATGGTTCACGTTAATTAATGAAACTACTTCTATCATAATCACTATTTCTACTTTTATCTCAAAAATTAAATATTTTTTTCATTTTTTTCTATGCTTCCTTAGAAATGAATTAATTCTTTATTAGACTTTAGTTAATATTTGTTGACTTTCATTTAATCATTTGATATTTCATTTAGGAAATCTCTCGATCTCTTTCTCGTTTGTATTGTCCTCTTTCTTTTTCGCCTTCTCCTCTATCACCACCGACAAGATCCAACTGTCGTCGGCACTACTGTTGCCAAAAAAAGTGTGGTTAGTACTGATCCATTTCAAATCTATCCAATAAAGATTAGATAGGGCGACGTCTAGTCATTTTCGGCGACTTTCAGTCATTTCTGGCAACCTCCAGCCATTTATGGCGACCTCTAGGGACATCCGATAACATATAATCATTCTAATAAAGACTATATAGGGTTCCAACCATCCATTTCCGGTGACTTCCAACCATTTTTTGCAACTTCCATGGACTTCTGGCGACATCTAGAAATTCAGACGACACCCAAATTTAGGTTTCTTGCTATCTTCAAACCTAGGGGCACTACCAAGTCTATATCGATCTTCTCTTGATCTTGTTATTTTAATAATATATTAGTGACTCTATGTCTTATCCTAACTATAACTTATTTAGAATTTAGTTACACTATATGTTGTTTAAAGTCTTGTGAATTTCATAATCTTCCCTTGATTTCTTTCCATAGTATAGTATATGTACTGATAGTGTTAATTTTATCATTGTGTATTAACTAATTCATTGTATTCTTCGCTTGTCATTTAACTTAATTTAGCCTTAGTTACCCCGGTAAGATATGATACACTAAGGTCTTGTCCTCAATTGGGACTTGATATGATCAGACACTTTCTCTTCCCTACTTTTAATGAAGAATAAGTGCACAAGTTATCACTACTAGTATACTACAATATATCTATCCATTGGAAAATACAAATGAGTTTGATAAAATAAATTTAGCAAAAAGCTATTTTATATAAAATTGAGAAAATAGTCAAAGCTTATGAGTCTTGTACGATTATAGTGTGCAATAAAAAACCAATGAAGAATTATACCCCTCTTTCTAGAGTAACTAGAAATATCATATTGATTATTTTGATACTTTCAGAAGATTTACTTATAACAAGTATGGCCTTTACTGTGTTTATTATTAAAGTAATATATAATAAATTATATCCCAACCGAGGACAAGAACCTAGTGTATCATCTCTTATCAAGGAAACTAAGACTGAAGTAAGTTGTCACGACCCAGACTGTAGTGATTGTCACCCACACTAACCCTCCGGTGGGAGAATTGATACTACAACCCAACTAAGCAACTTAACCAAGAACTATGCATTTAAAGATATGGAAGCATGTTTAAATTGCCTAAGAAATACGGAGTTCCCATAAACTCCAAAGGTTTAAATGACTAACTAACCAAACAAATGCGGAAGAACAACCCTTAGAACCTGAAAGTCATAGTACCAAAACTCTGCTAATGACAAGTCTAAGAACAAGGGGTACAACCCCGAAACTAAGCAAACACCCTAAACAAATAGTCTGAGTCCGAAAAGAGTGAACTTAAACAAGAAAGATCTATGTCAGCCTGAAAGAACTGGCTCACCCTTGAATCCGGTCACGCTCAATAGTCACCTAGCCGAGGTCTATCAATAGCCACCTGAAGATGCCTTGTACTCAACAAAGAAAGAGCAAGTGCAGTATCAACACACAACTACAATGTACTGGTAGGATCAGACGGCTATTCCAATAAGTGAAACACATGCAAGTAACCACAACATTATAAAATAGGCATATACCGAACATATACAATATTAGTCATCTTTTCAGGATCAATGTAGCATTCCACGTTCTCAATAATACACATTGGTTATCATTTTACAACAACAAACAGTCTTTCAACCTCAATCACCATTAGATATGAACGTAATTATCACAAATAGATACACAACACAATTCAATGGCCCTCTCATGGAACCTAATTCAATGGTCCTCTTATGGAACCCATACCCAAATTGTTAGTGTACCGGTATGTGGTACCCGATCCAAGTTAGTGTGTCGGATCGTGACGCCCATTCCAATGTTTATGTCGATACATGGCAATCGATCCCAGTTAGTGTGTCGGAACATAACACCCGATCCATTCAACAAGCCACAATCACAATCACAAGTACATTCTCATAATCATACAATCAAGTCATGATTCATGTCATTCAATTATTCAATTATCTGTATTCACGATTAGTATGATCAATAATGCAACATTCGCATACATACATGCACTATAATGAAGCAAGTACAAACATATATCACACAACATGAAATCACAACCATCACCTACCTCAAACAACGCTTGAATCCCCTAAGAAACTTGATTCTTCCCCTTTCAGATTCTTTTCGCTTGTTCTTAGTCTACAAACAATCATAATAATGCAAGGATCAATCAACAAGACCTAATTACCCAGATCATAATCAATCAAATCAACCCTAGGTAAAACCCTTGATCCCCATACCCAGATTAGTGTTTCTTCAACCATAAATCCCAGATCAAAACCCTCCCCCATCGATAATTACCCAAGAAACTAAGTTCTACGGATCGAAAAAATGGATTCGGGGAGTGAAAACCTTACCTTTAGCCTCAAGAATGGTGGAAAACTGTCAAGAAAACATCTGGGGTCATTTCTTAGCTCTGAAAGTTGAAAAGTGCAGAATAAAACATTTTTGGGGTTTATTTCCAACTTAAGTCGCGTATGTCCCGCCACAACGGTCCTCACCCCACTATAGCGGCCCCGCCCTGGCCGGAAAATCCCGCCATAGCGGCTTGCATGGAAACAAAGAGCTAATTTAAGAGTTTCAAACCCCTATTTCACAACACACCTTCATCCCATTACACTTAGAAAATACATGTTCATGCTAAGATCAGTTTCGGGAGTTTTACTCGCTTGAATTTAATTCTGTAAATTCGTACGGGTTCCTTAACGTCTTAGCTATCCACTCATATGATCAAATTAGGTCTCCCATTTGTTACCAGATTTCCCTAGACTTCGCTGACTCTGATTTCATCCAAATCTAGACTAGGTTGGGAAATTCCAAGTTACTACCAAAACGTTTTCTGGCCCCATTGGCTTTTCCCTAACGACGGAATCAGGTCGTTACATAAGTTAAATGGAAAGAAAAAATACAATGAATTAGTTAATACACCATGATAAAACTAACACTACCAGTACCTATACTTACTATGGAAAGAAATCAAGGGAAGATTATGAAATTCACAGGCTTTAAACAACAAAATGTGATACCAAATTCTGAATAAAATATAGTTAGGCTAAGATATAGAGTCACTAATATATTCTTCAAAGGGAAAGATCGAGATAGACCTATAGTGCCGCGAGGTCTAGAGACAACAATAAACCTAAATTTGTGTTTCACTTGAATTGTTGGATGTCGCCAAAAGTCCATGGAGATCGCAAAAAATGGTTGGAAGTCGCTGGAAATGGTTAGATGTTGATGTTTGCGTAATCAAGATACAACTTCCAATTCAAGTGACTACGATCATACAATAGTAAAGTAAGCCAACCAAGGGTTGGGTTCGAGTTCCAAGGGAGTGGTTTTGAGAATTAATAGAAAAATAAAATTTACTTCTAATTAGTCATAGCTATAGGCATTATCGAATATAAACATACTAAATCTAAAGGGGGTGACGCAAGCGTCAATTATCAATGGGGAGATATTGTATTAATTAACAACTACAAACAACAAAAATATACGAAAACTAGATAGAGAGACGGGATTCTTAGGATGTGATAGGAATACGGGATAAACTAAACTTTCGGGTACATGGTTTTGATAGTAAAGTGTTGAGTATTTGTGACTAGGCTAGACTATAGTGTGGGTAAATTCTCTCTCGAGCAACTTACTCCAAATCGACTCGGTTTCTCTCGAACACCGAGTTGCCATTTTAAGTACATCCTCCGCCTTAGCCCATTAAATCTCTCGAGCTGAATGTGTTTCGGAGAAAGAATGGGATTCACTCTCTCGAGCTGAACCCATCTCAACCCAATACCATTGGCTAAGGCTGGCAAACGGACAGGTTTTTGACCGGTACGGTTCGGTTCCGATCCGGTTCCCGTACCGGTAAGTCCGGTACCGGTTGAACCGGTAAGGAACTGGTCTTAAGGGTACCGGAACCGGTACCGAAATGGAACCAGGTTTTTTATCCGGTTGATCCGGTTCGGTTCCTGTCCGATTGAACCGGTTCAACGGTCAATTCCATTTATTTATTTTATTTTTTTAAAAGTTGAACGTTAATATTTAGACATTGGGATGGGGTCCAAAATGGCTCAAAACAGCCCCCCACCCCTCTGTAACCCCTTAACACTATAAATATACCCATATTCTTTTATTTAAATCACAAATTATTTCGTTCACAACTTACAAAATATCTCAATTTCTATCTCTCATAAATTCATAATTATTATTTTGTGATATTGACTTGGAGTTCGGATTTTGGAGATTTATTTGAAGTAAATCAGAAGCTTCAATTGGCATCTCTCAATTCCGGCTTTGGTTATACGTCTACTTTTACGTAGACGTTCGGTACATTCGTTCCAACTTTAATTTTTTATTTGTTTATTAATTAAGTTATTTTATTTTTTTTGTTATATTATCTTGCTTGTTTTTCATAATATTAATTATTTTAAACTTGCACATGAATTTGGAAAGAAATAGTGGTAAAAGACCAATGTCGGAAAGAAAAAATAATAGGGGAGGAGGAAGTAGTTCTAATTCTAAAAAATTTCCACCTCCTAGATTTAGAATTAATACTAATGATTATACTCATGTTGATGAAACTTCTTTTACACGAGACTCACGACCTATTGAATTTAATTCCAAAAATGAAGTAGATCATTAGACTTTAAATAGATATTTTACTAATTTTGAGGAAGAATTAGATGAGGAAGTAGAAATAAATGAGGAAGATGATGAGACCCCTACCCCTACTAGTCCGTCTACCGAATTACCGGAACAAGATGAAGTCCCCTCTTTACCTACTTTTTTAAAGACCGTTGTACGTGTTAAAATATCTTTAGTATGGAAATTTGTGGTACAAAATGAGGAAAAAACTACTGTTACTTGCACGAAATGTAAATTGATCATGAAACATGTAACTACGGGTACACAAGGGGGAACGGGACGACTAAGAACACATTTGAGAAAGTGTAATAAAGAATTTGCTCGCCTAGATGATATAGAAAGGTCTAATAGAAATGGAATACCCATACCTAAAAATTCTATGGGAGTTGGAGGTTCTAATATGGTTCAAAGTGTATTAAATATGACTAACCCGGCTAGCCGAAGCACACACCGCAAATATAGTAAAGAAAAAGATCGTAGAGAATTAGCTAAAATGGTTGATGTTTGTGGTTTGCCTTTTTCATTTCCTTCACATCCTGGTTTTATTCAATATATTCGGGAATTGTATAACCCAGATTATGAAGGTATTCCAAGAAGTAAAATTAAAAGTGATCTTTTTAAATATCAAAAAGAATATTGTCATTTTCGTCGTTGTTTATTTGTTTATTATGATGGTAGATTATCTATTACTTCTGATATGGGACGTAGTCCTAATGGTAATGATTATTTTATAATTGTTGTCCATTGGATTGACCATGAATGGAACATGCAAAAACGAATATTAGGATATAAATATGTTGAAGAAACTAAAACCGGGTCTTATATAGCAACAAAAATAAGCTCTATTTTACAATTTTATGGAATATGTGATAAAATAATGAGTGTAACTTTAGATAATGCTTCTAATAATTTAAAAGCAATTGATTATTTAAAATGTAGACTTTGTCCAATTGATAATGATTCTTTTCATATTAAATGTGCCGCACATGTGTATAATTTGATAGTAAAAGATGGTATTTCTCAATTTGAAATTTCTTGTGAAAAAATTAGACTTGCTTGTAATTGGATTTTTAAAGCTAAAATAAAAACTAGAATTACAGAATTTAAAAATCGTTGTAAAGAATGTGGACTTG